>APFE031669926.1:0-31243 GCA_000404065.3 Pinus taeda | reverse complement strand
ACTTCTTAAAAGCTGCTCAGAAAACCCACAACAGTTTTGGGAAACTGAGAGCCCAATGCAAGAAATCATAACCTTGCCTGACAATGGAGTCAAAGGTAAGATGATTCCCTGCACCCCATCAGATGAACAGGAGATAAAGAAGCAGATAAAAGAACTGCTACAAATGCAGCTTGTTGAGCCAAGCGAGTCACATTATTCTTGCTCATCTTTTCTTGTAAGGAATCACTCTGAGATAGTCAGGGGTAAACCAAGGATGGTGATAAATTATAAGCCCCTCAATGCTATTACTCAGAGCTTTAATTATCCATTCCCGAGGCCTGAGACAATTATGCAAAAAATTCAGCATAGCAAGGTGTTTAGTAAGTTTGATATGAAGTCAGGGTATTATCAGATTCAGATCCAGCCAGAAGACCGGCATAAAACCGCTTTCATTTGTCCAGCCAGATTTTATCAGTGGAAGGTTGTACCTTTCGGTTTGAAAAATGCCCCACCATTCTTCCAACGAAGAATGGCTTTTATTTTTGCTAAATATGATTTTATTGTCACATATATAGATGATATTCTCATTCATAGTCCAGATGTACATACTCATCTAAAGCATCTAGATATTTTCCTGAAAGAAGTTCAACAGCATGGTATAGTCCTGTCAGAAAGAAAGATGTCTTTATTCCAAGATAGTATTGATTTTTTGGGAATTATGTTGTCAATGGTGCAATCCAAATGCAACCACATGTGCTAACCAAATTGACACAGTTCCTTGATGAATTGAAGGATACCAAGACAATTCAGAGATTCTTGTGAGTCTTAAATTATCTTCACAAGTACATTCCAAATTTGACAAAGAAGACAACGCCGATTAGAAGACATCTCAAACAAGGATGGTCACAAGAAGCAACAGAAGCTGTTAAACAACTGAAAGAAGAATGTCAACACCTGCCAAAGCTTCAACCACCAGGTGATGGTTTACTTATTCTTCAGACTGACGCTTCTTTAGATTTTTGGGCAGCTATTCTACTAGAACAAAGAAACGAAAGTGAAGGTAAAACTGAAGAAAATATTTGTGCATATGCTTCTGGTGAATTTACACCTAGCCATAAGAATTATTTCATAGTTGAAAAGGAAACACTAGCCATATTCAACGGGATACAACAATTTGAGGTATATCTTACTCCCATGAAATTTTTGGTGAGAACAGATTCCATGAATTTCAAATATTTTCTATCTACCAAAATATCAAGACAAATTACTAAAGTCAGAATTCTAGCTTGGCAGATCTGGTTCCAGCAATTCGACTTTGAAGTAGAGTGGATCCCAGGAAATTCTAATTTTTTGACAGACTCGCTAACTAGAGATATGAATAAAGCCTTCAGGACTTGTACAGATTCACACTATACCGTTCCAGGTAAAGGTCCTCACGATGATAATTTTTCCACTTTTGTTGATAGATTTAGAATTTTTGAAGGACATGCAATTCATCTCGCAGAAGAAACAAAAAATTTGGTGGGAATGAGGTTGAGAAGAAATACTTGGATAAGAAAATGCCAGGCATGGCAGTCCAATAATTTAGGTGTTTCTCTGGGCCTAGATGACACATTGGTAAAAGTATTCCCTTTGCCAAATATGAAAGTGAAACTCTTTTTTAGGAGTTTATCTCATTTATGGTCTAGTGTATACACCGATGAAATGATCTGGACACTCAAAGTTCTTAATTATTATCAGATCATTGGAGGAGTTGATTTTTCTCTTATTATTTTTACAGGTGCAAAATTGATGGATCTTGAAGAAATCCCTATCAAGCCAGAGATAGAAAAGTTCATTGTGTCTTTAAATATCCCTGATATCTTTGAAGAATTGGAAGCCTCTTTCTTACAAGGATATGATGAAAATTATGCATCTAGCGACACTTTCCCTCAGTATGAAATATTTGAAGGATTTGCTGATTGGGAAATCAGAGGAGGTTTATGCAGGAAAAAGCTAACTACCAGAATATCCCAGTGTATTCAAAGGACATTGCAGTATCTCAGAACTTTTGCATATCCTTGGGATTTTCACAGTTTGAGATTGAGAGAAAGCATTGATCCTAATCCATTCGCACAGGTATTCAGCCATGAAAGAATCAGAGAAATAGAGACTAGCAACAATCAAGAAATGATCAAGCAGCATGCCGACTGGTTTCATGAATTCGACAACTTAAAGTTGACAGAAAAACTCCAGATTCTAAATAAAATGGATGAATTGCAAGGAGAACCTAAAGCTTTAAAATTTGTAATTAATCAAAAAGCTTTAGTTACCATAATTGCTAGATCTCCTAATTGGAATAATAATGTCATTCATATTATCAGCCTAATGATCTAAAAAAGAATCTGCACTTCAATAATTTCTGAACAAGGATGGCAGCATAAAGACTTTATGAGTGACAATTGCAGATCATGGGTTCAATATGCTATAGAAAGGTCCACAAACATGTTTCAAATCTTCAAGTGGGAATTATTGGACGGTATCGAGCTGGCAGTTCAGAGATCTCCAAAGAAAAATGTCTATAAAGATTTTTTTCTAGACATAGAGATAAGTGCTTTACCTTTTCCTAACAAGTGGGAAAAACAGGAAGCCATGTATACGCCTCAGCAACCGGGCCTCCACAAGATAAAGACGAATACGAAAAAGGGAGAATTTTCAAAAGCAGCATCTAGAAGGAAAATAATGTTAGACACAGATGCCAAAGGAAAAGACGAACTGACAGATGCCCAGGACCCAGAAGCAGATATCGACGAAGAATACAATCGGCTGATTGATCGCCACTACCAAAGAATACTCGATGAGTACGAGCCAACACCAGGATCTTCAGATCATGACGATTCTGATAGAAGTTTGATGCGACTGTGGTAAAACCTTTTGCTAGTAATGTGATAATGTGGTCACATGTTGTAGTAAGAATCTTTGTACTGGAAAAGATTGAGTACACACCGTCGGTGAAAAAAATACCGACTGGACCCTCAATAATTTCCTTTTTACGTCATTGCTTAGATAGGATTAGATTCGTTAGAATTCTATTTAAGAAAGAGTCTGCAGATGTTCAAGGCATCGCTTTACAGAGTCACTTGAGACAGCATTGCCCTAGAGAACTCTGAGACTTCTTGTTGTAATCAACTTTATATATTCTGCTTATTTCTATTAATATTGAAGCCTACTGGGCCGCCTGTCTGAGGACAGTTCCTGTATCCAAAAGAACCTTGAGGTATAAGGCGTTGGAGTTTGGAAGACCCGTGGAGAGAAGTCGTGTTGCTCATGCATGATCGGTTGAGGATAGTTGCTTGCCCCAGATTTGCTGTTTAGAAAGCGTCGACTTTGAATAGAAGTAAGTTTAAATGCACCAAAGCTCCATCTTGTTGCCTGAATGTTTCTCTGTTATATCTCTGTTGCCTGAATGCTATAAATAATCTCTGTTATTTCTCTGTTGAACGGTCCCCCCTCTGTTAAAAGTGGTACTGGTATCAGAGCCACACCCCGTTCCTTGAATTAATTACATTCTATAGACAGAGCCTGAAGTTAGCCAGGTAGCCTTTGAAGAGTATCTTGTTTTACAAGTACTGAGTAAATAAACGTTACTTCAGTCAATCTCTGGAATAGAATTGTAACAGTTCAACATGGCCAAATTCTTGAGGTCCTTCTCAACCATCGATAAGAAATCTGTGTCTGAGATAGAGAATAGATCCCTTGAGACAGATTTAGAAGAACATGAAAAGGTAGAAGACTCTGAAAACTGGAATCCGCTTGCATTAGATACAAAAGAAATTTATCCAGTCCCTATGATGTTCAACTTAACAAAGAAGGCCTACTTTAAAGAAGTTGAACTGAAAGTCAGAATCAAAGGTCCATCTGTACAAATCATAGGCTTCAATTTGTTTTCAGAAGACGAAATTAGAAAATTTAGAAAATGGGCCGCTGAAAAGAAATTTCACTATTTGCACTTTGGAGGGATTAGAATAGGACTAGCCCCATTGTTTCGTCATGGTTTAAATACTCCATGTATAGCAGAACTTTTTGATACAAGGCACAATACATATGATTATGCCCGAATAGGAACCATACAGGGAAACCTTTCTTCGGGATGTCAACATGGAACAATCTATCCTGAATATGCAATCAGTCTGAGAGACGCTCATCTCAAAGATTGTTGGAAAGCCTTGATTGGAGTGCAAGGTCTATCAATGGTTGATGATAGTGAATATTTGTCTGTAATAGTTCAGACCTCTTTTCAATTAACAAACACAGTATATCCTAAGCTAAAACAGCCAATGTTGAAGGATTGTGCTACAGTAGGAATAGGCAATGCACAGATTGAAGGAGTTCATTATGATAAAGAAGCTTTGCCCAGTGACTGGTACATTCAATATAAGTCTCTGACAGTAGATAGTTCAAACAAATTGGTCAAAAGAATGTATCTTTCTGATGATTGTGTTAAAATCATGCCTAACTCATCCACAATACCCAAGCCAATAGCTTTGCCAGAGAAACATGTGTTACCAGTAGAAAAAGAACCAATCCCTGTCAGTGGAAGAAGATCTTTCTATCGTCATATCCCTATACCAGAGGAACCTAGTTCTTCCAACTCACCACTGTTTGCAAATCAACTGTATATACCAAAAGAGAAGCCGTTTCTTATTGTCAATAAGATGTTTAGAACTTATGTAAATACTTTCCCTCCAGTAGAAGAATTCCAATATGCAAATCATAGATATGTAAGAGGAGGAAAATGGCTACCCAAAACGAAGTTTTGTACTTCTTCATCCAAGACCAGGCAGCCACTTACACGAGCTGACTGTGCCCCATTACTAGAACATAATTCACAAAATCCAAATGATTTGGACCAAGTATATCAGATAGGAAACTACCTAACTACTTGGTGTGCTCATGCCGAAGATGTTCTAGATGATCTAGGCAAACAAGCTGATCTGATAAATAACAATCTAAAATTGCTATATGAGGAGCAACAATCAGAAAAGCAAGCAAAAGAAGAAAGGAGAAGAAGAAGGCAATAGAAAAATGCCAAACAAGTTCCAAAATTTCATATAGATATGTCTGCACCCAATTATTGGGATGTAGAGGAGGAAGAAGAAGAAGCAAAAGGAGAAACAACTGCAAACAGTGCAAGAAAAGGTACTTCCAAAGACACTGGAAGACTAACCAGTGAATCCAGGACATTCAAAACAGATAAACCTTTTGAGTCCAAGAAGGAATTAATGACATTAGAAAACGCTGCCTCCAAATTCCCATCTTTCATTTTGCCATCTATACATAATCAGAATAAGGCACATATTTTGAAATAAGTAAATAAATATCCTAGAGTTGAAGAAGACCTGTATGCAGCCAACACAAGCGACTATATTCTAGATTTAGATAATTCTTCAAATCCTGGAGAATCAATCAGAATCTGGATAGGAGCATTATATCAAATGCAGGTTACTAAAAAGTTGGATAATATATCCATCATGGACCTAGCAGAAAAACACATGACTGGTGGATGGGACCATCTGAAGAAGAAAGAAGAGTTGTCATGGATGTTGGACTGTCCACATTGGAACTGTTATTAAAAACAAAGTTCGTGCCAAAACCAGTAGATGAGAGGAAGCAAATCATAACTAATCTTAGCAGAATGGAATTAAAAGATCTGAAATATCTTGATCAATTTAGTAAAGATTTCATGGCTAAGGTATTTAAAGCTAATCTCTCAAATGATGTAGCTCAGAAAATTTCATTTTTGTCAAAATTACCAGGCAATTTAGAAGACCTCATAATGAAAGATCTAGATTTACAAAGCAAAAGACTAGATCAAATCTATTGGGTTGATATTCTGTTCAGAGTTACAGAAAAGGTTAAATACTTATGTTGGCAAAAGAAAGCACACGACATCACACCCAGTTCGGATGTCTGTAAAATAATGCTACCATGGACACCTTTCAGAAAGAAGAAGAAAACAAAAAGGTATGGTAGATTCAAACCGAAGAGAGTCTCTAATCCAAGAAAGCCTTTTAGAAAATATACATTTTTGAAGAAAATAACAAAACCCAGAAACAACAATTGTTGTTTCATTTGTAAAAAAGAATGACATTTTGCAAGAAAGTGTCCCCAGAATTCATCCAATAAGCTCAAAGCATGTATAGACATAGAAGAATTTCAGGATGATTGATCAGTTGTAGATTCAGAAGATGATGTTTCATATGTATATATTCTAACTGAAATATCAGATGCAGAAGCAGAGGAAGGAGAAGAAAATGTACAAAAAATGAATTTATGTCTGTCATGTTCAGATGATGATTTCTCAGAAGAAAAGCATTACAGTGAAGAGGAGAGTGACACTGATTATGAAGTCACAAGTGAGACATCAAAAGATTCAGATGATGAATCTGCAAATGCAGTATCATTATCTGTCAGAGAAGGTAAGCAACCTGTGCAACCTATACCAGAAATAAATGCTTTTTGCCCATTTGAGAAACGCACAATAGCATCAACCAGTTTGACACCACCAGAGATTAAAAGAACAGAAGAAAATACATTATTAAAAAAGATAGTCAAAACAAATAACCTAATTTATATCCCGGTTCAAGTCCAAGTCAGAAATGAATGGATTTTTGTAGATGCATTTGTTGAGACCGGAGGATTAAATAAAGATGGTTATGTGGGATGTGAAGAGAATGTTTCTTTCAGAGGAGTGGCGTGCTTTGACAATGCGTTGCAAACCAGAGGGAGAGGCCATATGCAGATTAGTTTCATACCATGTAGGAATTTATAGGGTAAGTTCCTCAAATAGAACACCAAAGGACACCACTCACAAATATATCACAGATCAATACACCAGTATTGTTGACGTGGTTAAAACCCTCAAAAAGGGAAACAGTCCAGGGCCTGAGCCAACGTGGCCACTTTAGGCAATTTATTAATAAAAGAATGAAAATTTACATAAGCTTCACTCATGAATAGTTACCCTACAAATGACCCTCCATGCTCTTTAAATAAAGATCATGGACCAATCAGACGTTAAGCCACAGATCAAGTGTTGGTAATACCAACGAGAGAATGAACCGTCGGATCACTACATATCATGACCGTCGGATTGTAAGTTACAAAAGTATAGTAAAGAAACACACTTTACCTAACTTTACACTAGACCAAGTTATACTTAACTATTTCCTATGTGTCGGAATATCCTAGCATTCCCCCTTGAGAACAACTTGGGATAGGATTGAAGGATGTACAATATGACACAATAGGAGAAGGAAGGAGGCATTAGAGGCTATCTCCCCTTAGTGACAACTTCCTGAACTCCAACCATAAATCGAAGTTTAGTAAACTTCGCCTTTGTGAGAGCGCCTTTGTAAAGATGTTTGCAACTTGATCATCTGTTGAACAATATTGTACTTCAAGAACATGGTCATGAATGAGCTTTCTAATGAAGTGCATGTGCAGTTCAATGTGTTTTCTACGCTGATGTTGGACTAGATCTTTGCATAGTTGAATGGCACTTTGATTATCACACCAAAGTGTAGTCGGATGCTGCTGCTGAAAGCCAAACTCTGATAGGATCTAACGAATCCACAGGGCTTCCTTAGTAGCTTCTACGACACCATGATACTCTGCTTCTGCTGAAGAAAGGGAAATGGCACTTTGTTTCTTGCAAGTCCATGTAATAGGTCCTGAACCAAGAGTGAACACATAACCTGCGGTAGACTCCCAATCATCAAGGTCACTAGCCCAATCAGAATTAGTGAAACCAACCAATATAAGAGATGCTTCTGCACTGTAATGAATCCCAAACTGGATTGTACCTCGAACATAACAAAGTATTCTTTTAGCTGCTTTCCAATGACTTTCATGTGGGTTTTGCATAAACCGAGCAATAAGGCCAACAACAAAGGAAAGGTCAGGATGAGTATGGGTCAAATATAAAAGTTTTCCTACAAGTTGACAGTATAAGGTAGCATCAACTTTAGGGGAAGTACAAGTGACCGAAAGTTTGGCTCCAGACTGAAAAGGAAAAGGGGTTGGCTTACAGCCTTCTATGTGAAAATGGCGTAGAAGATCATAGGCATACTTGGACTAGGAAAGGGAAATACCTTCCTTGGATTGCAAGACTTGAAGACCAAGAAAATAATGCAAGTGTCCTAACTCTGTAATTTCAAACTTCTTTTTAAGGTTGGACTTCACATGGTTTATAAGGTTGGGATCACTACCAGTGAGGGTAAGATCATCAACATAAATACCAAGAATGATAAGAGACTTGCCTATTTTCTTGGTGTAGATAGGTGGGTTTTGCATAAACCGAGCAATAAGGCCAACATCAAAGGAAAGGTCAGGACGAGTATTGGTCAGATACAAAAGTTTTCTTACAAGTTGACGGTATAAGGTAGTATCAACTTCAGGGGAAGTACAAGTGACTGAAAGTTTGGCTCCAAACTGTACGGGAGAAGGGGTTAACTTAGAGTCTTCCATGTGAAAATGGCGTAGAAGATCACAGGCATACTTGGACTAGGAAAGGGAAATACCTTCCTTGGATTGCAAGACTTGAAGACTAAGAAAATAATGCAAGTGTCCTAAGTCTGTCATTTTCAAACTTCTTTTTAAGGCTGGACTTCACATGGTTTATAAGGTTGGGATCACTACCAGTGAGGATAAGATCATCAACATAAAGAACAAGAATGATAAGAGACTTGCCCACTTTCTTGGGGTAGACAGTATTGTCAAAATGACACCTAGAAAAGTCAGTTTCTAAAAGAAAGCTATCCATTTTGGCATACCAAGCCCAAGGAGCTTGCTTGAGACCATAAAGGGATTTCTTAAGCCGACATACAAGACTGGAGTTCGTTTGTATAAAGCCAGTAGGTTGTTCCACATAGATTTCTTCATGCAAGTCCCCATGCAAGAAGGCAGATTTAACATCCATCTGATGGACTTCCCATTTGAAAGAGGCAACAAGGGAAAGAACAAGGCAGATAGAGTTCATTTTGGCAATAGGGGAGAAGGTTTCAGTATAGTCAATGCCTTCAACTTGTCAAAAATTCTTAGCAACAAGATGAGCTTTATGTTTATCAATTTTCCCATCTGGTCCATACTTGGTTTTGTAAACCCATTTGCATCTAACAAGTTTTCGTCCCTTTGGTAGAGGAACAAGACCCCATGTATCATTTGCCAATAGTGAACGGTATTCTTCATTCATAACTGCATCCCAATCTGGATGGCCTGAAGCTTCTGCAAAGGTGTCAGGATCATAATTCGCTGAAGCTTGAGCCAGTAAAGAAGAGGCTCTATCGAACTGAGAACATGTATGTCGTTGGTATGTAGGATCATCGGCAGGAGCACCTATTGCATCCCGAGTAGCACGAACCCATTTTGGAAGCTGAGGAGCTGAAGAAGGATCTTGAGAAGGTGGCGGGGGGGATGATTGTCATCCTTGCTTTCATCATCTGAAGAAGAAATATTTTCAAGAGTAGAAGAGATAGAGAGAGGTGGCACATCCGTCGAACTAGACTCGTAGGCCGATATATTTTCAACAAACTTTACATCTCTTCTAATGATAACATTTTTTGACTTAAGTGGAATAAGTCTATATCCTTTGACATCTTCAGAATATCCAACAAAAATACATTTTTCACTCTTAGGTTCTAAAGCTTTATGTTTCTCATCTGGAATATGGGCCCATGCTTCACTTCCAAAAACACGAAAATGACTTACATCTAGTTTAATTGATCTCCATGCTTCTTCTGGAGTCATATTCTTTAAAACCTTAGTAGGAGTGTGATTTATTATGTAATTTGCACAGTTAATTGCTTCTGCCCAAAAATTAAGACTAAGTCCTTTAGATTGAAGCATACAATTAGCCATTTCCTTTAATGTGCGATTCTTCCTTTCAACTACACCATTTTATTGTGGAGTATATGGAATAGTATGTTGCATTTGAATTCCATTCTCAGTGCAAAAGTTAATGAATTTGTTGTTAACATATTCTCCGCCATTATCAGATCTTAGCTTAAGAATTCGATGTTCAGATTGTTTTTCAACAAAGATCCTAAAGGTCAAAAACATGTTAAATACTTCACTCTTGAGTTTACGAAGTATACCCAAGTGCGTCTGGAGAAATCATCAACAAAAGTTAAGAAATACTTGTAGCTAGATAATGAAACAAGTGGAAGTGGACCACATAAATCACTATGCACAAGCTGTAAAGGGGTTTAGGCGTGCCAAAAAGCACGTTTTTCAAAACTATCTCGATAATGTTTTCTGAGTACACATCCGGAACAAACACCATCTCTGCAAGATACCATTGGAAGACCTGTCACCATATTTTCTTTACAGAAATTCTGAAGAGAGCGATAGTTTAAGTGACCAAATCATTCATCCCAAAGTTTGCTCACTTCATTCTTATGAGCAACAAATACCGAGGGAAGATTTGATAACCCAAAGTTGTTAAACTTATACAACCTTGTAGAATCATCAGCAATGCCAGTAGCTAAAATCTGTTTAGGATCTCTTAGGTCCTTGATTACAACATCATGAGGTGAAAATTCAACGATTTTACTTTCACCTGAATGAGTTGTCTGATATACAGATAGAAGGTCGCAGGATAAGGTTGGAACACATATTACACCATTAAATTGACCATCGTCAATATGAACAGTTCTAGTCCCTACAACACTAAGATATCTATCATCACCAACATATATATTTTTGGTGTTACAATCATTTAAAGAAGAAAACATGGCTTTGTTTTTGGCCATGTGATAAGAACCTCCAGAATCAATGAGCCACTCATGAGAATGAGAAGAAGAAGAAAATACATTTAGTACACATCCAGACCAAGATGCTTGACAACCACATGCAGAAAGTGCTATTCCTGAAAATGAAGTTGAAGTTGAAGAGTGTTCCAAATGGATGTTATGCTTCTTCATCGCTGCTTCCAAGGCTTCCATTTTCTTAAAGCATTTGGATTCTAAGTGCCCATCTCGATTACAAAAGTGGCTATGTTTATTAGTCATCTTCCTTTTGTTTTATTTGCCTTATCATTTTGTTGAAATGATTTTTCATTTTGAGGCTGAAATTGCTTAGGACCCTTGTTTGGTTTAGGACCATTCTTTTTAGGATACGACTTCTTAGGATTCTTTGAATTTGGTTGCTGCTGGGTGGCTAAGGCATTCTTAGAAGAGTTTCCAAGATTTCTTTAAGAAGACCAAGGTGAAGGAGTTTTTTTTTGTTCTCTTACTAAAGAATCACAAAAGGAATCAAAGGAAGGCGACTTGTAGGCTTGTTCTTGAGAAATGAAGGCTTCTCTTGTAGAATGGAAGGTGGAAACAAACACAGAGTAGGTTGGTCCCAACTTAGTAAGAATGGAATAGATAAGGTTATCATCTTCTTTCTTAACCTTAACACCTTCCAAGAGAAGTTTAAAGGTCTTGAACTTGGATAGAAAATCTTCAATGGAAGAAAAATTATTGGGGCCCAATGTAAGCAACTCATTTCGAGTTGATGGGCTCTAAGTTCATTTTTAATTCCAAAAACTTTAGTAATCTATTTCATTGCTTCATCAAGAGTACCAAGTTCTGCGATATGGAATCTAAGGTTTGGAGAAATAGACATCCCTATCAACCCACATGCTTGATCTTGCCTATTTTCCCATTTGGCTGCCTTATCTTCATCTTTCAGTTTGGTTTCTTGGCCTAAGGCTATTCTGTAAAGACCTTTACTTCTAAATAAATCCACAATGCAGGATCACCATTGGAAGTAGTTGGTGCTATCAAGAATAACTTGGCATGGACTTCCATTTTAATGGAAACTGAAGCTATAGATGCTGAAACTAAATGTTCCAACGGAAAGATCTCAAAAAATTAGGCTAGTTCAAAAGAACGGCTCTGAAAAGGGCTTCCGGATGAAGAAGTTATGGTTGTCAAGAATAACTTGGCATGGAGTTCCATTTTAATAAAAACTGAAGCTATAGATGTTGAAACTAAGTGTTCCAACGGAAAAATCTCGAAAAAATAGGCTAGTTAAAAAAAACGGCTTCCGGATGAAGAGGTTATGGCTTTTTGAAGAAAAGTTGATGAAGATGCCGACGAAGTGTGGGAATGTGCGGAAATGAATGATAATGTTATATTAAAAAAAAAATCTGCCCCTTTCCAAACTTAATCTAATTAGCTCAACAAAAAGAAGACTTGAACTCAAGACCTCTACTCTCATAAAGTAGCTTTGGACCAAGTGAGCTAGATTAAAAGTTTAGTAATTTTTGAAAAAGAGGAAGGGGGTTTTTTTTTTAGTCACTAAAGCTTTGGGCTGCATGTTTACTTGAGAAAGCTCTTCTTTCCATACAAAACAAAAAACACAGAACCCAACATGGACATGCAAAAAAAAAACAAACCTTACAGCTTGAAGTTAGCTTTAACTGGAAACTAAATATTTGTCTCAATGTTTCTGATTTCTGAGATCACACTAAGGCATGGCGGAAAAGAACATACGCATGAGAAAAATCCTTCGTTTATATTTCTAATTTTCCTAGATCGCACAGAGTCGCTTGGCAAAAAGCATACACAGAAATAAAAGGTATAGATTCAGTAATAAAAAAAAAACAAAGAGCTAAATAAATCGAAATATACAGAGAGAAAATAACTAGAAACTGCAAATAAACATTATATACCTCCAGATTTTAAAAATGACGTAGCTAGGGCTACCAGAAACATTTTTGCGTGAAACGAAAGGGGTTCTTCACTAGAACAGATGCTCGTAACACAATAGAGCAGTCCACTTGGCCCGAAAGCAGCCAGAAATATTAAATCTAGGAAACGGCAGTCGGATGCAGTTCTACCCGCTTCAGATTTGGATCACCAACGGATGCGGCCCTCAAATAGCTCCGATACCATGTAGGAATTTATAGGGTAAGTTCCTCAAACAAAACACCAAAGGAAACCGGTCACAAACAGATCACAGATCAATACACCAGTATTGTTGACGTGGTTAAAATCCTCAAAGAGGAAAACAATGCACGGCCTGAGCAAACGTGGCCACTTCAGACAATTTATTAATAAAAAAGTGAAAATTTACATAAGCTTCTCTCATGAACGGTTACCCTACAAATGACCCTCCATGCTCTTTAAATAGAGATCATGGACCAATCGAGTGTTAAGCCATGGATCAAGTGTTGGTAATACCGAGGAGAGAATGAACCGTCTCACTACATATCGTGACCGTCAGATTGTAAGTTACAAAAGTACATAGTAAAGAAACACACTTTACCTAACTCTACACTAGACCAAGTTATACTTAACTATTTCCTATGTGTCGGAATATCATAACATACCAGGAAGACTTCTGGGCGGGAGTGCAAGAGGTGTGCACCGTTACTGAACCTTTGGTAAAGGTTCTTCGATTAGTTGATGGTGAGAAGCCCACAATGGGTTATTTGTATGAGGCCATGGACAGGGCGAAAGAATCCATTCAGGCCTACTATGATGATAAGGGAGATGAAGGGTTTCAGAGACAACTCTTCCTATGGGAAGTGATTGATGAACGATGGAACAACAGACTCCATCGTCCCATTCATGCTGCAGGGATCTACCTAAACCCCGCATTTTCTTACCCATGTGGGTTCATATTTGATGGTGAGATCATGGATGGATTCTTAACCTGACTTCAGAAGATGGTGTGATCTCCAACAGAACGTATAGAAATCTCCAAAGAAATTGAAACATATAGGATGGCAGGTGGCACATTTGGCTTTGACATGGTTGTGATTGATAGACTAAAATGCCAGGTACTTTTTAGTTTGTTTAAAATTTCATTGTCTCTTCAAGTTCATAACTTCATACTTTGCTTCAACTTTCAAATTTTGTTGTAGATGCATGGTGGAGAATGTATGGTGCCAGTGTACCCCTTCTACAAAAGCTTGCCATTCGAATCCTCAGCGAAACATGTAGCTCCTCAGGATGCGAGTGCAACTGAATTGTATTTGAAAAAATACACAAGAAGAAGCGCAACAGATTAAACTTAAAACTTAAAATATTGCAAAGTTCCAAATAATTTTTTCAATTCATTAAACAATATTATTTTTATAATTATTATTTCATGATCTTTGTACAGGTTGGAGTCCCAGCAACTGAATGACATGGTCTACGTCTACTACAATCCTCGATTGTGGGTGAGGCAACTTGACAGCATACCTGAAATGGAGGCCATCTCATTGGATGGGATTGACACCACTGTTGCATGGAGGGTTGAGGTCGAGAGACCTCTCATGGAGTCTGTCGATGATTGGTTAGAGCAGTAGGTAGTGCAGGGGGAGGAGGAGTGTTAAAATTGGCAACTAGGGCCAAACTCTATCCGGGTCAGCTTATTTATGGCAGTTGATATTTTTATTGGATCCCTCTCATCGAGAGGTGTAGGATTGATCTAAAGATCATCCGATTCCGATAAGCATTCATGGAGTTATGAATTTATTTTGATTATGGAATTATTATCAAGCCAACCAGAGACTTGAGTAGGCTCAAAAGCCCAATAGACATGCCTATTCATCATCTATGTTTTAGTATAAATATAGAGGACTTCAAGTCATTTCAACAGACACTTGGCATCTCTTCCTCTCTCTACTTGTCTTTGGGTTTTAGTAGGAGGAGAGATCCTAAGGGATAACACTGTCTTGATCCAGAAAGCTAGAAGAACCGGAAAAGCCAGAACTGCTGAAAGAGCCAAAAAAGCCGAAACTGCCAGAAAAGCTGGAAAAGCCAGAACTGTCAAAAAGGCAGAAAAGCTAGAACTGCCGGAAAAGTCGGAACTGCCAAAAAACTAAAAAAGTCAGAACAGTCAGAAAAGCCGAAACTACCGGAAAAGCGGAACTATCAGAAAAGCTGGAAACGCTGGAAAAGTCGGAATTGTCGAAAAAGCCTGAAAAGCCGGAACTGCCAGAAAAGTCGGAACTGTTGGAAAAACCGGAAAAACTGGAACAGCGAAAAAATACAGAACTGCCGGAAAAGTCAAAAAAGCCAAAACCGCTAAAAACCCCAAAAAAGCCGGAACTCCCAAAAAAGCCGAAACTGTCGGAAAAGCCTAAAAAGTCGGAAAAACCGAAATTGTTGGAAAAGCCAGAACTGCCAAAAAAGTCGAAACTACTGGAAAAGCCAGAACTGCAGAAAAAGTCGAAACTACTGGAAAAACTGAAAAAGTTGAAACTGCCGAAAAAGCAGGAACTGTCGAGAAGGTTGGAACTGTCGGAAAAGCTGGAACTACTGGAACTGTCGGAACTGTAGGAACTACCGAGAACAGCCGGAATTGTTGGAACTGCAGGGAACAGCCGGAACTGCCGGGAAGGCAACATGGTGCAGCAATGGCACATAATGTAGTACAGTGATGATGGGTGTAGCATGGTGCAGTGCGGTGAGTTGCAGCATGATGACGAAATGCAGCACAACAATAGGTGAAGGAGTCACCTTGGAGAATCAGTTGAAGTAGCATGTCTTCAACTAATCTCATGTATCATCTTCTTAGAGATGATCTATGCTCTTATCTAGATAAGTCAAAGTGTTGCCTTCTAATGTAAATGTACTATCTCTCTCTATTTCTCTGTTGAACTTTGAAGAACATAAAAGAAGAATTAATCAAGGGTTTCCCCACATTGTGGGGTTTTTCCTTGGCTAGCGCCACATTTTGTGTCCTCTTGTCTTGGCTTGTCTTATGTAATTTATATTTATGTTCTATCTGCATTTTACTTTAATGCTGATGTGATTGCTAATCTGGGAAAGATAATGAGCTAACTGTGAAAATTGAAATAAATTGCTTTAGCATAGAACATACCTAGAATTAACATGGAATCAGAGCTGAGGTGAAGACAATGCCCAAGCAAGAGTGAAAGAGCAATCATCGAAGATAGTTGGGAACGGACAAAAGGATCAGTGGATTCCTCATCCCTCTTCAAATTCACCGAGGGTGAAGTCGAAGCAGAGAATATTATCAGAATGGCGCAGCGGAAGTTTCTGATGGCCTACCTAAACATTACTTCATTGGGAAGTTCAGATCTAAGGGTGGAAGGAAAGGTAGATGCCTTGGTTGCAATAAGTTCGACCATTATGCGAAGGAGTGTCTAAATGGCAGAGACACATCTATTGACGAACATAACTATCATTCCAAGGACATCTTCAATGATCAAAGGAATGACAGGGAATGCAGGTCATCAAGGAAATGGTCGACTCTTCAAAGAAAGCAAGGAACCCCAGGTATGAATAATCAATTGTTGTTTCTGATAAGATAAAGAAGTGTTATCTTGTATTGGCCATCTCCTTTAGATTCTTTGGGAATCTGGCTTATTGATTGTAGTGTTTCAAGGCACTCCATCCGATAGATGGGTGCACTCTCTAATTTGGTAGAGATAGAAACAATCGTGGGATTATACTTGGAGCCGATGCCACCTATATCCCGGAAAGGGTGTAGGGAATGTTATCCCTCAATTGAATGAGGGTAGCTCAATTCATTTATAGAATCTTTTTTATGTACCTGATCGCAAGAAGAACCTGGTGTCCATTTCAACAATGGAAGTCAAAGGTTTCAGGGTGGCACTCATCGATGGAAAGATATGTGTTAGAAAATAGAATTTTGAAAGATGTTTTTGAGTTCAAGGTTATATCAAGCTACAGGAAGTCCACTGGGGACCATGTCCATTGACACGTAGCATCGAAGGTCTGTGAGTCAGATGGTGACAGGGGTGCCTGAATTCAAAAAGAGCTTGAAAGTACATGTTTGAGATGTACCGAAGGAAAATCTTACAAGGGGACCATTCCCCTCATGTAGCAGGTCCACAGGTTTGGAACAACCCGAGGGGTTTGAGATTGATGATTAGGAATCTCACATATGCAGGTGGAAGAAAGTCCTCTATGGCTTGAAGGAAAATTCCCCAGGCATAGTATGAGAGGATTGAAGCTGTCAGATGAAGCTGAGATTCACTAGGAGTGAAACCGATCCAAACCATTACCCGAAGGTTGTGGATGATAGACCTCTCATACCGGCACCTTATGAGGATGACTTATTTCTGACAGGTGCAGACCATTTCATTTGCAAAAGTAAGAGGGAGTTGGATTCCGAATGTGGAATGATAAACTACAAACCTGTGACTACCTCGAGGATCTTAACTTTTAGAAGTTATATGGTAGTGATGTTCGACCAGATTTGGGAAATGCCTTTGAGTTTCATAAACTCATTCACATTGATGTTCTTGGTGAACTTCCATTTGAACATATGTTTTGCAGTTAGCATGGTGAGCTCACATTTGGTTGAGCCTCACTGGATTGGTGCCAAGAATCTTTTCCGATATCTTCAAGGTACAATCTCTCATGGATTGAGATACACTGCTGGAAATATGAAATTGCATGATTATTTGAATGTTGAGTGGGCAGGCAGTGTGGAGGATCACTAGAGCACTTCTTAGTGCTGGTTCTCTTTAGATTCTGCTCCGATATCATGGATGAGCAGGAAGCAAAAATCGGTTGCTATAAGCACCACCGAGACTGAATACATAGCTACGTGTATGATCTCGTGTGAAGCTGCATGGTTGGAGAAGCTCTTAATTGAGCTGTTTGTACACATGATGAAGACCACTATGATTCTCTGTGAAAACTAGAGGGGGATTCGATTATTGAGGAATCTCATATTTGATGATTTCTCCCGTAGATAGACATCAGATGCTGCCTTATCTGGGATATGGTAAGTCGATGCGCGAGGAGGCTCCATTGCATTGAGACTCATGTACATGTCGCAGACATTTTGTCAAAGCATCTGTGACTTTCCCGAACGACTTGGAGCCGTTGAGAGACCTTCTTATAAGGGTCCTACATGTTGCATGCATTGAGCTCTGGGAGCTCTGGGGGCTTGGGGTACTTACTAGAGCAACATACAACCACAGGGCGACACGCCCTCCCCTGGTGGTGCGCTATGAACAAGGTGATTAGTTCTCCTATGGGCCGGGATGATTAGTTCTTCCGTGGAAACTATGTAGCAGGATGATTAGTTCTCCTGTGAGGTCTGGATGATGTGTTCTCCATGATGATTATGTAGCAGGATGATTAGTTATCCTATGAGGTCTACATGATGTGTTCTCCATGTCGATTATGTAGCAGGATGATTAGCTCTCCTGTGAGACTTGGATGATGTGTTCTCCATGGCGATTGCGTAGCAAGATGATAAGTTCTCCTGTGAGGACAGGATTGATTAGTTCTCCTATCGAGGCATCCTACCCATCCAGTTTGGGACTCATGGGAAGTACCTCTTATCTAATCAATGAGTAGGGAAATGAGGATAGGGACCATACTAGTACCGATGGACGCATCGCTGTATCTACCGTACTCCCTATGCTAGAATGACCTTCATTGATTTGGGATCAATGATACTGGTCTGGGACCAGTTGTAGGAGTTGTACCTAATATGACACTGACTTTGGGTCGGTTGAGACTGGTCTGGGACCAGTGGTACATAGTCTGAGATTGACTCCGGGTCAGTGGAGGACTGGTCTGGAACCAGTGAGAGTGGTACATACTATGACGCTGACTTCAAGTCGGTTGAGACTGGTCTGGAACTAATGTTACACACTCTAAGACTGATGACACTGGTCTGGAACCAGTGGTAGGCGTGGTACCCATTATGACGCTGACTTTGGGTCGGTAGAGACTGGACTGAGACTAGTGGTACGCACTCTAAACCTGACTTCGGGTCAGTGGGGAATGGTATGAGACATTCTCGATCAATTCTTCTTCTTCATGGTTCAGTAGAGCTAAGCAGAGCTTAGCAGAGCAGAGTAGAGCCAGCAGAACTGAGCAGAGCTTAGCAGACAGAGCAGAGCCAGCAGAGCTACCAGAGCTTAGCAGAGCAGTACAGGGCACTGATGGCAGAGACAGTACAGTCGGACATATGGATCAGCGGATGGAGTCCTCCCTAATTGAGACTCGAGAGGGAGTGTTAAAATTGGCAACTAGGGCAAAACTCCATGTGGGTCAGCTTATTTATGGCAACTCATATTTCTATTGGATCCCTTTCATCGAGAGGTGTAGGATTGATCTAAAGATCATCCGATTCCGATAAGTATTCATAGAGTTATGAATTTATTTTGATTATGGAATTATTATCAAGCCGACCAGCAACTTGAGTAGGCTCAAAAGCCCAATAGACATGCCTATTCATCATCTACGTTTTAGTATAAATATAAAGGACTTCAAGTCATTTCAACAGACACTTGGGATCTCTTCCTCTCTCTACCTGTCTTTGGGTTTTAGTAGGAGAGATCCTAAGGGATAACACTGCCCTAATCTAGAAAGTCGAAAAAAATGGAAAAGCCGGAACTGTCGAAAAAGCCAGAAAAGTCGGAACTGCCAAAAAGTCGAAAAAGCCAAAAAAAGCCAGAACTGCCGAACAAGTCGGAAACGCTGGAACTGTCGAAAAAGCCGGAACTACCGGAGAAGCCAAAAAAGCTGGAAAAGCCGGAATTGTCGGAAAAGCCGAAACTGCCAAAAAAGCCAGAACTGTCGAAAAAGTCAGAAAAACCGGAACTGCAAAAATGCCAAAACTGCAGATAATGCCGGAACTCCCAAAAAAGCTGGAAAATCTGGAACTACTGGAATAGTCGGAAAAACCATAATTGCCAGAAAAGGTCGAAACTGTCGAAAAAGCTGGAAAAGTCGAACTGCTAGAAAAGTAGGTACTACATAAAAGCCGAAACTGTCGAAAAAGCCGATACTGCAGAAAAGTCAGAACTGCCAAAAAATCCAAAATTGTCGGAAACGTTGGAGCTGCTGAAAAAGCCGAAACTGCAAGCACTACCGAGAACAACCGAAACTGTCGGCACTGCAGGGAACAACTAGAACTGCTGGGAAGGCAACATGGTACAGCAATGGCACATAATGTAGTACAGTGATGATGGGTGTAGCATGGTGTAGGTTGGTGAGGTGCAGCATGATGATGAAATGCAGCACAACGATAGGTGAAGGAGTCACCTTGGAGAATCAGTGGCAGCAACATGTCTTCAATTGATCTCATGTATCATCTTCTTAGAGATGATCTATGCTCTTATCTAGATAAGTAAAAGTGTTGACTTCTATTATAAATGTACAATCTCTCTCTCTCTTTCTTTGCTGAACTTTGAAGAACATAAAAGAAGAATTGATCAAGGGTTTCCCCACATTGTGGGGTTTGTCCCTGGCTAGCGCCATATCTTGTGTCCTCTTGTCTTGGCTTGTCTTCTACGATTTATATTTATGTTCTATCTGCAGTTTACTTTAATGTTGATGTGATTGCTAATCTAGAAAAGATAATGAGCTAACTGTGAAAATTGAAATAAATTGCTCTAGCATAGAAGGTACCTAAAATTAACGAGGAGAAGGAGGAGGAGGTAGAGCAACAAGAGGAGGAGGTGACACAGGCACCCGGGCTACCCCTGCCACCAGTAGAGGACATGGTCTACCTCCTATAGCTCTTAGTTCTTTAGCTTCTAGAGCATAGCAGAGTCCATTGCCAACTCCACCGACATCTACATCTAGAGGGAAAGCGAAAGCTATTGCATTTTCTCACAAGAGGGGCAGAGGAAATCAGTAGTATTAGACTTTAGATATTTGGTTCATTTCATTGTATATGACATTAGGACTCGTGATATGACTCATGAGATACATTATTATATTTTTTGTTGATATTTTGAGGCTGAGTTGGGATTCATGAGTCAGGCCTTACTATTCAAGACATGATTCACTGTTATGTGTGATGTAGCACTAGAAATGATAGTAAACATCTTACATTAGTTATTTTATCATATTTATGTGTCAATGTATTTATTTTATGTTGTAGATGCTTTAGATATTAAAAATATTGAAAAAAATGAATATTTTTGTATGTTACGATTTTTTACCAATTTTTACCGATTTTTTCCCCATTTTTATGATTGTTTCCCCTTTTTTTCCCCTCGCCGATAATATCCCGATAACGATTACTACAACATTGGTTTGAGCCCATACAAGGCTCTCTTCAATCTGCATACATGAGACTTCTTGTCAAGTATCTCAAAGCCTTCTGGCTGTTCAATGTATACTTCCTCTTCTATCAGTCCTTTCAAGAATGTCGTTTTGAGATCCATCTGATAAATCTCCCATCCCATCTGTGCTACAAGAGATATCATGGTTCTAATAGATGTATACCTGGCTATTGAGGCAAAGGTCTCTTCGTCGTCTATTCCTTCCTTCTAAGCATACCCCTTAGCCACAAACCTGGCTTTGTATTTTTCCACATTGTCGTTTGCAGCATATTTAATTTTGTTGATCCACCTTGAACCTACCATTGATCTATCCTGAGGCCTAGGCACAACTTCCCAGATTTCGTTCACCATTATAGAGCTGTACTCCTCTACCATCACATCCATCCAAACTTGATGTTGAGCGGCCTCCTGAAAACTAGAAGGCTTCCTATCCTGAGCTACTAAGGCCTGATATCTATCTGGCTATTTTTGCTCCCTTTTATTGTTTCTCGGTGGATCAATGAAATCTTCTACATCCCACAGAACCTGTCAAAGTTCCCAGCTCTTTCTTCCTCTAGTAGTAGGTGCATCTGTTAGCTCTTCCTCTTCCTGTGATTCTTCCTATTCGGAAGGAGAATTCTTGGCTTCCGCTGGTTGAAGTGGTTTGACGAACGACTCATCTTTTGACTGGTCCTCGGAAGGCATTTCTTGAGATTTTCTGAAGGTCCTATCTTCCATGAACTTCACATCTCATCGAACTACTACCTTCCTGCTCCCCAGAAGATAGATTCTATATGCCTTAGCGTTCTCGCTATATCCCACTAGATATCCTTTCTTTGTAGTTTGATCCAACTTCTTTCTCTTCTCCTCAGGTATACGGCAATATGCTAAACTCCCAAGTATCCTGAAATGACTGACTTCAGGTGTCTTGCCGGTGAAGACTTTCTCTAGAGTAATCTTGCCCAATGCCCTATGAGGAGTTATATTATGGACATAGACTGTCGTGTTGCATGCTTCTACCCACAGGAATTTTGGCATATCCTAATCATACATCATGACCCTAACTGCTTCCACGAGAGTCCTGTTCTTCTTTTCTACTACTCCATTTTGCTCCAGATTGTACGGAGTTGTCCACTCTCTTCTAATGCCCTCCCTAGCGCAAAAATCGGTGAAGTCCTTATCGACATATTCTCCACCATTTTCTAAGCGCAAAACTTTTATTTTCCTTCCTGTCAGATTCTCCACCAGAGCCTTGAACTTTTTGAATGGACAGAAAACCTCGTCCTTGGTTTTCAAAAAATAAATCCAAGTTTTCCTGGAGTGGTCATCGATGAAGTTGATGAAGTATTCGACAACACTAAGAGCTTTAGTGGACATTGGTCTGCAGATATCTGAGTGTATCAATCCAAGCACACTCTTGGCCTTGTTTTTACTTCTAGGAAATGATGCTTTGGCATACTTGCCCAGAGCACATCCTCTGCATACATCATCTTGTTTTGTATTAAGATCTGGAACTCCTATTATAGTTTTCCTGAGAATTCTCAGAGCCCATGGTGCAAATGTCCCATTCTTCTGTGCCATAGTTCATTCAAATCCTTGACTCCATTACTGCCTATTAGTGCCATTGGTGATTCTAGTTGTAACCTATACAACCTGTTACTTCTAATTTTGATTTGCACTTTATTTTTCCAACTTGGGTGTTTGACATATACTTTCTCCTTAATGAAGAAAATGTCATAGCCCTTGCTTTGAAGTTGTTATATGGAAAGTAAGTTTATCCCCAGTCCTGTAGACGCAGCACATTAGTAGCTTGGAACTGCTCTTCCGTTTCTGTTTGAAAAAGTATGGTACCCTTCCCTACTGGAGTACACTTTGCCTTATTCCCCATGGTGATTTGAAATATTCATCCTTTCCTCCTAATAATCTGAAAAACGTTCCCGGATTCCTGTCATATGCCAAGAGGCTCCACTGTCTATATACCATACCTCTGATGATGCAGAGCTCGTTACACAAGCAACTTCTTCTTCCAATCTGGAAGCCAGCATAGAGAAATCAAAATTTCTATCACTTGTGCAATTTCCTAAAAATCTGCACAAGTCTCCTGATATAGATGCCTCTGCATCATGATCTTGACCCATAGTTGATTTCCCCCTTTTGTCTCTGATTCTTTCCTCGAATACCATGTGAAAATTTTGTCGTTGCAGCAACTGATTTATTTTACCTACTTATTTTACACTAAGTTATTTATGAAATCCCTTCAATAAATATAAAATAAATTCTACTGCGGATATCACACCATTATACAGAAACAAATACATGCACAAGAATCAAACACATCAACACAATTATTTTTGGACAATTGTCCACGGAAAAACTCAATGTGGGAAAACCGTTGCAATATAGGAGGATTTATTAATCATTTTTTCTTAAGTACAACTAGGGTGCCAAACTGGCTCACCCAACAGAGATAACCACATGGAAATAATACCATAAAACCTCCAGCGCTTTCCCTAAGCTCGGGGTCAGTGCAGCTGGCCTCAGCGTCAACACTTTGCCTCATTGCGTTAGCACTTGGCCTCTCCGCTTCACCCACGCAAGCTGTCCAGTCACTGTGCAATCCAAATGCCTCTGCGTATACCTCTCTAATCTCTGCACTGGTCCTTTAACACTATCCCTGCCTTTCAGTTATGTACTTATTGCCTCTCATTGCAATCAAAACCTCTAGTTCGAATTTCTCAGCAAACCCTGCTCCAGAAATCGCACTGATTGGTCTCCCTCTAGTGTATCTCCAACTGATTCTCAAGTCTTCTCTTATACTTTTCCTATTGATGAATCGACAGTCGAGATTAAGTCCCTAATCAACAACTAAGATTAAAATAGACTTCATCCTTATCTATTAGAAGCTTTTCATCCTATCTTTATTAATACCCATTAGTATTTTTACTTTCCTAAGTTTAGACTTAGGAACTCATTAAAAATATTAATTATTTTAATAACTCCTTATCCAAATGGAATTTTCCAAAACGATTTCTGGGTCTTGGAGATCTCATGTGCTTTAGCCTCTCCACCAATTTTCATGGCTAGAGCACATCCGATGCTACCCCAAATCAAAAAATATGAAGTGGGTACAATAAGGTGCTGGAAAGAGTGCACCTAGGCTTGCTGAACGCAAACTAGCTAAGACCAAATGAATAATAAGAAGC
This sequence comes from Pinus taeda, assembly GCA_000404065.3. Classification (NCBI taxonomy): domain Eukaryota; kingdom Viridiplantae; phylum Streptophyta; class Pinopsida; order Pinales; family Pinaceae; genus Pinus; species Pinus taeda. Next base: position 7,033 of record APFE031669926.1, on the reverse strand, counting down.
CCCCCTCCAATATGTTGCTACTCTATCTCCTGGCTCTGCATTGCACTGCCTAGAAATACGTTGTTGGATGTGAAGATCTGCTGCTAGGGCCTCTTTTGGTGCTCAAAAGATTTGGAAAATTCCAAGAGATTAACCCCAACCTCTTGACTAATAACCCACAAAAACCCACGAAGGAATTGGCCAAATGTTGACCTTGGAATTTTAGGCCAAATTTACCCTAGCTCATGTAGCTACTGCTTGGATTGGGACCCTTGTTTGACCCTTCAAATCTGCCCAGAAAATTCTGCCAAATTATTTCTGAGGTCCTTGTCAAAAACCCAAAGAAACCCAAAAAGGGTTTGTCCTAGTTTTGACGCTCCAAAATTGACCCCAAATGCTTGGCCCTCCTCCATAAGCAAAAGATGTAGGTTGTAGCACATACTTCATTTGTTGCTCTACAAAAATGCTCGAAAATCCCCCACAACACTTCCCCAGACTCCACCTCAAGTTTTAGGCCCATACTCCCTTCACTCCTCAACTCCCAACTGTCTCCTCCAAGCACTGCTCAGTCACTACGTTGCTGCTAGTGTCCCCTCCACACAAACTCGCACTTCCTGTTGGAACAATCAAAAAAGGATAGAACTCCCTCCTTGGGCTAGTACTTGAAGTCCACCGAAGCAAGGGTTGAGATCTCTGCTTTGAGACACTCGTGTGCTAAACAACACTTGCAGATTTGGCTTCCGCTCAAGCGTGCTATGTCAAAGAAAATTTTTTGAATAGATGATCGAATGACCAAAATGAGTGTCACTTGCTCTATTTATCAAAAGCCTCCAAGATGGCCATGTGGACCCAGCTCGAATTTCCCCCACCAACTTCACCCCAATAAGAGTGTGTTGCCCATGTGGGCCGCACTTTTCTATGAGTGGCCCCCACGTACCACTAGTGGCTCAATTTTCTCCTCCATCCTCTAATGTTTCGGTTCACATTTGATCAAAAATACATGTGGGGCATCTAAACCCACACTTCCTAAGTGCTAATGTGAATTAATTCAAAACTGGCCAAAAATTGATATTTCCCTTAGCAATGTCACTAAGTGGGAATATCACAGTCCTCTCCACCAAAAATTGCTTGTCCTCAAGCAATGCCTGAACAAGCATCCTCTCTCGCTGCTGCTCCCCACTATCACTAAAAAATGTGCCAGGGTCCCGAATGTGCCATTGGATTGTCCCCGACCTCTGCATTGTCCTGTCATGAAAGAATTCTTCAATACCAGGGTCCCAGGCCATCCTGTCTGATGTGAAGCTCCCCTCGCTCCACTCACTATCCTGCCCGGTGCAAGTACCAGAACTCCCTTGCTCCATCAGTGACTCGCTAAAGCCCAATGGAAGATTTGCATGATCTCCCACTATAGTAGCCAGCTCATCTGTAAAGTTTATTGAGTTGTGAAGAGTTGTCATGCTCCAGTTCCCAACTAGTCCCAGAGTGGTGCCATCATGCTGATGTTGCGCTACTCTGACTATGACATACTCCCCATCGTGCGTGGACTGTATCCTCCCCTTTTGAGGCCTAATGGTGAAAAATCTTTGAGAGCCAAGCTCATCCTGCCCGAGCATCTCCATGATGCCAATATCTAATCTCAACCCTAAGCCATAATAGGACAAGTCCGCCTTGCCATGTAGTGGAGGTCTCAGTGATCCCCCATGTGTCAAACCCAAAGTGAACTGGATCATCCTCTGCCATGACCCTGCTCATCACAAAGTGGAGTGATCCGCCCGCCAACCAGATCCCTGGATCCCCCAAACATACGAGCAGCTCATAACTCCCACTCCTCACAGGATGTCGTTGCATAACATTGTTAGATGCTAGAACCCATCTGGCCCACATCTGAAACCCTTGTATGTATCCCCTGGGTGGATCCAAAGTATCAAGAGTATGTCTCACGCATGCGAATCTGCACTACTCCTACTAGACGACGCAGTGAAATCCGCTATCCCAACCCCTGATGATACACCTGGACATTGCTAGGAGTTTGGCTACCCTCCTGTAGACGAATTCTACCATCCACCATTCCTCAAGTGTGAGCCCAGGGATGGAACATATCCTACCTTGTCCATCAACCAAGCCATCCCTAAGCCTATATTCAACTTGTGCACCTACAAACTATCTCAATTAGAGAGTATCCTCCTGGCTCATGACACACGATGTCTCATCCAACTATCTAGGGTGAGCTTCCCATGTCCTGCTACCGGAATGGAGAGTGTGAACGGGTAGCAAAAAAACACTCTGTGACTGTAAGCAACATTGGAGGATGATGAGTGGGTATGTCCCAAAGGGTATGATCAAAAGTTTGTTAGAATGCTCAAGAGTAATCCTATGGATGACACTCTCCGCCTCGGATCTGTTGATAACCCCCTCAAAGCCTTGTCTCTGCTACACATGGTGTCCCCAGATGCTCAACAATGTCCTCATCGATCCTAGGTGAATTCCATCCAATGGTAAACCCATTGCCCCGATCCATAAGTCTCTGTAGAGGCAATGCTCCAAGAGCTCGTTGCATTGCATCATGTGTCATTGCATACCACTTGGCACCAAGTATCATCATACTCCTCGACATGCCATTCCATGTTGCAACCTGTCCATGTACACCACTTGATACCCTCAGCTACGGTTATACCATCCTGTATTGTTCAGCGTCCTGTTTGTGTCAAGACACCAATCACTCCCCACGTGTACTCAATGTAATGTAAGGCACTCCTACTCCAGAACGCAACCTAGCACACTACAGTACACCACCACGCGCCTCCATGTCCACCTGTAGTCCACTGCTCAGTGTTAGATGCTCCCACACATCCCTGGATGTGATGGCCTAGAGTTGTCTCTACATGTCGTCCCACACCTGATCAGTATCATCATCTTCATCGTCGCATCACTATACCCATCGATGAATGGATCTTCACTCCAAATCCTCCCTAAGGATTTGAGAAGCGAATCTCCCTATCTGTCAGTAGTGATGCCACCACTACTTTGTTCCTCTATGTGCTTTGTGCCCCTCACAAAAGTGAAGAGTCGCCAGCTCCATATAAGGCACTGTGTAGTGCCTTGCCAATGCCACCTCCTCCGACAAACTCCTACCAGAGCATGTTGATCACCCCCGTGATATTGTGTACAATCATGATACCAAGACATCTAAGGGATTATGTCCATAAACTAGTTGGCCACTAGTGCTGACCGAGAATCCCCAGCGAATGTGCACGCTCGGCTGCTAGGTCAATTGTACCATCCTAGTTGTACTCAACCGACATACCTGGGAAATGATAAGTAGTCACACCTAGATCCCAATGGTAGTCTGGGCTTCCAATATTGTAGTCAACCGACATACCTGGGAAACGATAGGTAGTCCCACCCGGACCCCAATGGTAGTCTGGGCTTCTGATATCCCCAGTGCCTGGAAGCTCCTGCTGAGCTACACACCCGGGTCCACCACCATCTCCATAGCCCACTCCATAGGGTACCAACTCAGAATCTCTCGCCATCCAACCCTAAGAGAGGGATCGAATGCACGAACTCCTACACATAAAACAAATCCAACATGCGGAGGTTGCACCCTATGCAACTCCAATCGTCTCACCCCGTACCTAGGTCAACACATGAGATCTGGCTAGGTAGCTTGGTCTCTCTCTCTCCAATGGGCAAAGGTAACCCAACAGTGTTGCTAACCTGGCCATCCCCTCTATATGTTTAGAAAACTCCGCCTCTCTCAATCCAATGCGTAGGGATGGGTTGATAACAATGTACATTATGTTAGTGCGCCTCTGAAGCAATCTATGCTGAAATCCTAGCGTGTGGTCTCTATGTCGCCCCTCATGAATGGCTAGCCCAAAGGATGGTTGCATATCCTCCTCCATCATTGGCTCGAGATGAGCCTCCAACTACTCCTTCATAGACAACCCAACATGCAAGACATGCTCAACAGTCAGTTGTAGGTGACTGTCATCCGACAACTCTATCATAGTTCTCGATACCTCTATACCTATTGGCTCCTCATCAATAGTGGAGATGTCTCCTGGCACCTCATCAACCTATGGTTCGCTACTATCATCTGAGAACTCGGTCACAACCCAGGATACCTCAAGAACAAATGGCATCTCATCCATGAGTATGCTCAACCGTCTCCTTGCCAACCATCGCCCCTTGAACTACTCTCTTGTCTTCTTCCTTAATTGTCCTTATCTCATAAAAATTACACTGAATCTTCATGTGCATGTCTCTTAGTTCACAGAACTCCCAAAAAAAGAGGGACGTCTGAATACCATGACCCAATGATTGGTATGCCCTCCAGTTTTCTCCAATAACTCCACATCAGTTGCAATCAAGTATGGATCCCCAATTGCGGAATGAATCAACTTCTCCCCCACATCAATCATCATCTATTGAATCTGAACCACCTTGTTCAAGGTTACTGCCATGTTGTTTTATTCTAACCTTTCTTTGGATCCCACGATTTCTTAGCTTTTATTATGGCCTTGTCATAAAACGAAGGATCTCCCATAGGCTGAGCCAAGATTATGGCTTTCATATCACTATTATTTTCCTAATGGAAATATACAATCATAAGCAAACAAACATAGCCAAAAACACACAGAAAAATACTCAAGCATCAAAACACCATTTTAAAGCCAAAAATTGTGTTGTTGAGCCATTTATTATAATATGAAGAGGGTACAATGAGGAGTTGGAAAGAGTGCACCCGGGCTTGCTCTAGGCAAGCTAGCTAAGCCCAAATGAATAATAAGAATTCCTTCTCAAATATGATGTGTTGAAGTTTCTAAATTAACTTAGTTTAGAAACCCCCCATGCACTTTTTTCTGATTTATTCCTACCTACTTGTTATTTTTCTTTAACAAGTTATTTACAAAGTAAATATTGAAAATAAACACCAGTACATGCTCAACATATTACAGATTAGCAACTAAAAGAAACAAGAACAAACACACCACATGACACCATTATTTTTGGACCAATGTCCTCGGGAAAACCCAATGCAGCAAAACCAATGCAGCTATTTGAGGGTTTTCTTATTAAGCAATATCAGAGTACAATCTGGGTGCCGAAATTGGCCTACCCATTAGAGAATTTCCTTAGCAGTTATACCTCACAGTTTGAGAGAAATCTCCTAGCTGAAACCTCTGAAAACCCTTCTGGCAATTCCTCAGCACAAAATTGCTTTGCAACCCTAGTGTCTGCCCAAATTGGACTGCGACAGCGCTTCTTTGTCTCACGTTGGCCCTGCGTCAGCCTTTCTAGGCCTACGTCAGCTCTAGGAACTTCTGCGTCAGCTGCACTGGCCCCCCTCTAGTGCTCTGCACAACACTTGGCTGCTTCTGCATGGCCCTGCGTGAGCCCTTGCTGGCTTTGTGTCACCCTCTTTCGTTGTTGCAATGCTCTCCCAACCATAGTTTTAAAACTCCAACTCCGACTCCGACTCCGAAACGGTAATGACTCGACCGACTCGATTTCAATGACTCTGTCGTCGTAAAAAATACATTAAATATTTATTTTTTTATAAAAAAAACATAATTTTAAAGATTTTCATTCATGTTTCCAAACACACAACATTATAATGTAGATGGAAGACAACATATGATCAAAGTAGGCTCATGAACCAATCCATTATATCAAAATGGTACCCAATGGCAATACATAGACAACTGTCATACATGATCAAAGACTCAAAACAAAAAACACATAACCAAGGAGGCTAGAAATGGCCTCTCTACAACAAAAGTAAACTGTGACGGTGACCAGACTCCAATACTAGTACTACTGGCTAGTAGCTACTGCCAGAGGAGCCAAGATCATGTCAATCAATCTCTGGATCATCATCATCAGAGTCAGACAGGTTGCCCCATGGCTCCTCCTCATCATCATCATCTCCAACTACAACTGTAGAAGTGGTACCACTAGCAGGTTGTGCAACTGCAGCAGATGCAAGCTGAGATAGAGTAGATATGTGGCTGCGCTTCTATCGTGGTTGAGTAGAGGAAGCACCTAGAACTGGAGTCCTTGCTGGCTGTGAGACTAAGGCTGGTGGATTGGGATCTGCATTCAACTGAACAACATGTTCAAGTTCAACTAATGTCTCGATATCTAAATCTAAATCAAGATCCTCATCAGGATCAAACTCTGCTGGACAACTCTCCACTACCCAATCTGATGTTGGATCAATGTCTTACAACAATGGGATCTGAATCAGGTCTTTTGTTCAGCAAATGGTTTCGTCTGAGCCGGAGGTTGTATTGGACTTAAACTAGATCATTTAACCGTTTTTGATCCAAACGGTTTCTCTTCTTTGTGTGAATTCTCTCAAAGACAAACCAATTGCGCTCACACACAGATGCACTGCAAGTTTGACTCAAAATACGAATTGCAAACCTTTGCAATTCAGGACAATGGCCACCAAAGGCCTCCCACCATTGTGCTGCAAAAAACATAGGAGTGTAATGAGTTAGCTCAACAAAATTACAAATTATATGATATATCTAACTTTCAAATTATAAACGATTTAACAAACTTTAAAAAAAGGTAAAACTATTAAGAATTTGAAAATTGAAATTTTTGTTTACCTGGCTCATCTGCTTCTCTTGCAATCTTTGCTAGGTTCTTCCCAAAGGTACCTGATGCATTGCTGAAGGTTTGTGACCTATCAGTGTATCTTCCGCTGATCAGACTCCAATGGGATCATGCGATCAATGCAATCAATCAGTCCATCTCTAACCTCCCCCCTCAAAGCTCCTGACTCCTTAGCTTTATAATGATACCGTGGGTTCAAAAAATACCCAGCTGCATGTATAGGGCGATGGAGTTGATTGTTCCATCTTTCATGAATGATTATCCAAATGGGCCCATACTTTGCCACTCTATCCTTGTATACCGTCTTTATTTGCTTCTTTGCTTGATCCATAGCCTCATAAATGAAGCCCATAGCCAACCTTTCCCCATCCACCAACCGCAACACCTTAACTAGTGGCTCAGCAAGCTTCACAATCTCTGCTGC
>APFE031669920.1:15938-64453 GCA_000404065.3 Pinus taeda | reverse complement strand
CCTTGAAATTGTTTCTAGTTTCTATAATACTATTTCTAGTGCATATGATAAGCATTATTATGCTCCAGACCATATATGGAACTATGATGAAACAAGTTTACATGCAAGAAGAAATTGTGGTATTGCGGGTAATTTCCAATATAGGGAGACAAAATGTGTCAAATATTTTTCATAAAAGTAGGGAGTGGATAACTATTCTATGTTGTGGCAATGTAGTTGGTGCTTCAATCCCATGATTTTATCTATTCAAAAAAAAAATCATCTGAACAACTATATACAAAATTGTAAACTATGTGCATGCATGGCTGCACATCCCCATACATGGATGACTAAATTTTCTTTTTTGAATTGGCTTTGTCACTTTTTTGCATCTATACCAAGTGGTGTCTTGCCTAAGAACATACACCTATTGTTAAAATATGGCCATGGAAGCCTTGCTGTTGTGGAAACAATTGAGGAGGAAAATAATTTGAGCATCAAAATATTAACACTACCATCTTATACCACCAACATATTCTAGCCCTTTGATCTTAGTGTGTTTGGCCCTTTATAGAACTATTTCAGGTTAAAGTGAGCTTCATGGATGATAAAGAATCCAAGGGTTTGAGCTACCAGAGCTCGCAAGTAAAGCCTATTAAGAGGTCTCCCACACCATCAAATATTAGGCCTCGTTTGAGGAGGTCTGCAATCTAGCCTTTGAATTATGATTGTCTTATCCACAATACTAGTTGTAGCCATGTGTTTCATGTTGATGGTCAATAAGAAGGGCATGTCCAAGCACATGTTGATGCACAAGAAGAAGTGGATGAACAAGAAGATGTAGTTGTGGCTAATAATATGATTTCCCTACCTCAAGGACACTTCTATGTTGATGATGATGAACAAGTAACATAAACATGGTATAATAATGAACCAATTGACAATAACATGAAGGTTATTCTACTAACTAAAGCACATGGAACTTCTACATGTTATATTCTTAATGACTCTGTTGATCATGCAACTCACAATGAGAATGTGGTTGAAAATTTCTTAAAAGTTTTGATATAAACATGAATCACTTATATTTATAAACACAAACATTTATATTTGCGAAATTGAAACGGTAATAAATAGAGATCAACATCCATATGTTCGATAACTTAGCATGAAATATAATGTCAAGTAATTTCTCCTCATTATTAGCTAATGTTGCAAACCATGCATAGGAGGGCCTATAAGTTTTCAAATTGAGAATTGTGAGAAAGGGGGAATTCAAGAAGACATGGTTTTGAAAATTAATGACAATGTTTGTGGGCAGTCAAATGCAAGAAGACACAGTTTTGAAAAGCAATCACAATGTTTGATAGCAGTCAAATTCATTCATGATAATGGCTAGCAAAATGCTGGAATTAGCCAGCAGTTCCTTTCTTACATGAGAGTACACCTGCATTCCTGGTGAGCTTTTCCACAAGGGCTAAACTCTTTGGTTTGGCACTATATGTGGTTGCATAGGTCGAAAGCACCTCCGATCTCGATGGCATGAAATATGTACCATTTAGCATCACATCATCTTCTCATATCTAGTTCCTCTTTTTCCATTCACTTTCTGTGGCATTTTTCCTCTTGGTTACCTCTTTAGCTAAGGGATTGCAGATGCTATTAATCTATTTCTTTGACTCAGTATGGTGGGGTTTGAACTTCAACCGATGGTATACATTCCCCACTTATTGTAATCATTGTTAAACACATGGAAGTATCCAAATTGGCACATACGTCCAAACAAATCATAATTTAATTTGTAAATAATATAATAGCTATTTCATACTTTTCCTTCACAACAAAATTCAAAATAATATGGGAAATGAATGAAATAACAATTGATATTCATCTGGGCATTCGTTGGATGAGACCTTGGCCAAAATGGTTGAGTGCAACTATTTCCTACATAAATTTGTCATGATAGTTGTTGTCATTGTGACCCAATAACATCACCTACCATTGGAGAAAATTAGAGCACTGTGAAGGTAGAATATAAGGAATAAAATAGAGTGAATTTCAATTAATGAATGAAAGAGTATGTGAGGTCACCTCATTCTGGCGATTGAAATAATTGTTGGAAATGTTGATATAGGTGGATGACTTTGACTATGTCAGTGAGGCCATATTCATAATTAGACATAGAGAAATGGTCCACCCATATCTGCCTCGCTGTCGAGTTCGAAATCCCATCTCCGTGATTTATTTTTCTTGTCCCACTCTTGAGAGGATACATATTTACCACAACATTTCCTATACTTTTATGGTCATGAATGAGGATGCCATGAATGATGATTCTTGTCGCATCTTTTGTGGTGATACACGAGCCCTTACCAATGTGGACTTTGGCGCCTTGTCCATCTATTGTTTTGAAGCTATGAATAACAATCTCTTCCTTGAGTTGGATGAGCATATCATTGTGGAAGATGATCCACAGTGGCTTCGTCTGAATCATGACATGATGTAGTGTGCCGTGGGATGGATTCATGACATTATCACCAGCATTTGTAACCACATAAAACTTGTCATTTTTGCCTCTGATGACATGCTTGCCAAATCCAATGTTGCAATGTACCAGTTGTTTTTTGTTGCACTCCCAATTGCAATCACAATGCCAACAGTCATTAATAGGATTACCTTTTGGACATGACAACATGCTCATCTCCTCTCATCCTCCTGTGCTCTTGTTAATAATGCTTTTGCTTCTATTTGAATACGCATACATTGAAGCATTCAATGTCAATTCAGACTCCAACAACAAATAATTAAACAAATAAACAAAAAGATTAACAAAATGAAATGTAATGTTGCATTGAGCAATTTACTTACTCTTGAAGTTGCTCCCATCTTTCTCCACAAGAAACATGGACGTAATTATATTTCCTGGTGGCTCTACCATCTTGCGTTCCATCAAATTATATCCATATTTTGATGCAAAAGGCTTTGGTGCCCCACCATGAACGTAGCGAAGTATTCCTATCAATAGCATGTAGCTCAAAATACTAATTGGATTGCTCATTTTGACAACCAGGACTCATCTTTGTCTTGTCAAGAAAACAACAACAGTGACAACACTAGTAGTGGTTGCTTCTACTCTGAGCCACTCTTGACAAATGCTAGGGCCTTCTTATAGTATCTATTCATTTCATCTCACTTGGTAAATTGCACTATGAATGTAGGGACATGCATCTACCAGAGGGATCTGGAGGGATATGTAAAACGTAAGCTGCGAATATATATATATATATATATATACAATAACTATATATAATAATATATATAACAATTACTAATACATTATTATATATATTAATATATATAATATAAAATAATATATTATATAAATAATCAAACCACCAAAAAAGTTTCCAAACCTACAAGACAACCCAAACAAAAATCATAATAACACTTCAAATTATGTGAATATATGTATCTGCGAAGCTCAGATCTAGAACGCGGCAAATATAAGCAAAAGAACCATAGCGAGTACATTAGAAGGTTTCATCGTGAGTGTAGAAAAAAATAATATATATTAATATTATAGTAATATATATATATATAATATATATAATTTTTATAGTTGAACCATTATAATAATAAACATATATATTTCTGGTAAATGTTGTATTTTATATTCTGTATCGAATCTACATATGAAAAAATACACTATGTTCATTGTCTATTCATACTTATTAATTTCTCACCAGGTAAATGTTTATAGCCAAACATGTATTACATTCTTTAAGTTGTAGGAAGGTAATCTAATTCTTTATGCAAAACACTTCCCCTTTTACAGAGAAATAACAAATGACAGGCCATCGTAAACTCACATATTTATAAATATGTCATCATTTATATAGCATATAATATTTTCAACATTGAATATATACACATTTTATTAAATACCAATATTACTTCACAATTTTCTAGAATTTGAGCATGTACTACAAGTTACAATATTTTATGGAGATAGTTTCTCTTGCACAAGGATGAATATAACTAGCAATAAAAAATTGTAGTTATTGTTAAAAGACTTGATTTTAACACTATTTAAGAATTCTTGCAACCAATTCTATTATTATTTTAACAATAATGTAAATTTGAACATTATCTTCTATAACTTCTTTTTAATTTGTATTTAATTGTAGCTATAAAAAAATTATAACACTTTTCTTTTGTCTAAAATATGTGATTTTATAATAAGTGTTAAATATTTTGATTTAATGACATTGTATTTACTTTATGTTTTATATATTCATCATTTAGATATATATTTTAGGTTATCATGATTTGATGTAAACTTTGTACATCATGTGAATATTATAATTGATCCCATGTTCATTATTCATATTTATATTCATATTGTTATCCCCAAATTTATTATTCTTTTTTAACTTTAAAATAATTTAAGATTCATTAAAAATAGTTAATATATTATTTAAATAATGTGATGTTATCTTTTATAAAATAATCAGATTATGAGAGTGTCAATATTGTATGTTGATAAAGTAAATAGATTTTTTCTATTATTGTAATGCCTTTAGTTTCATTGTAATTTACACTAATAATTGAGTGAATTCTAGATTTGTTAATTACCTATCTTTCTTGATTGATGTGCTTTGACTAGATTGATGTTTGGCACTCTTTTGGATTATACAATCATTTAATAATTCTTCATGTCATGAATATATATGAATCATGAACATATTAAGAGTTACTTATTGTTGTTGGATAATTTGATTGGGTGTATGAACAAGTGACTTGATTTGATGGTAAATATATATGATTTGTACTATTGCAGTAATCTACTTATACAAATATAGTCATAACCTTTCAAATGGATATGAAGAACCACATGGGTATGTAATAAAAACTGAGTTAAGTTACACACTTAAGTTGTGCATAAGATATTATCTATCAATTTGAATATGAAGTTGTGAACATTTTAATATGATTTAAACTTGTTGGAAAAATGAGCTATTTGATGTGTATATGTAAATTCCTGTGAATATATAAATAAACATTGCTAATTATTACTAGACATGTGTAAATGTTGTAAAGAGATGTTAATACATGATAGATAAATCACACCTCAATGATCATGAGCCTCTCACTATGAGTAAACTGAATCTAAATAACATAGAAATTTTAGATGTTAAATTAATTTCCTTCCTACAATAAAAATATCTAATTAAACTATATGAGTAAATGAAACATAGATAACATAGAAATTTTGGAATTTTTGGATGTTATATAATTTCCTTCCTACCATAAAAATGTCTAATTGAATGGATGATCATAACCTGGCCATTCTTACTGATTATATTGGAATCAATAGTAATGTTAATATACTGATTATATGGGAACCAATCGTAATGTTGATATAAATTAAATATTTTAAGAAATATATCTTTTATGTGAATCCAATTGAAAATTGGATCATGAATAAGTAAATTCATGAAAATAATATTTATATGAGGATAATTACATACATTTCATAAGAGTAGCATTTAAGCTAAAAATATATTTTATTTCTATGTGGAATTTGAAATGGAAGTTAGACATTAACAATATGTATTAGTATAAAATTAAGATAATATCTTATTTTTTTAAATAAATAACAATGAAAAAATAAAGAAAGTTATAAAAGATAATAAAAAATATTGAAAATTGGAAATTTGAGAGAAGAAATAATAATATACATTTTTAGAAACTTAAATTATTTATGAAAGAGACATATGGATAAATGAATAATAAATATATTAGTGAATTCATAATTAAAAATTTTGTATAGGTCAACCTATCTTATTTTGTAAATATTTTATAAACGTAATATAAGAAGAGCATAAAAAGCGGCTATATAAGACATCTGTATACATAAACTCATTATAATATCTTTTGAAGCTTTATGCTAACTTATTACTAACTTGTACACATTCCTATAATCTTTGTAACTTTACGATGGCCAATCCTCACGCCCTGTGATTGTATCTGGATGCTAACTTTAAGCATTACATGAGAAAGCGATGAAAGCGAACGATCCCTAAAAGTTTGCAATATTCAATTATCTTTTGAAAAACGTTGGAGGCTTAAAAGTCAAAAGATCGAAGTTTTTTCTATGCAGATGCAAACTTAACTGACATGTGGAAAGCACAAGCACACATAAAAATAGCAACAACAAACTCGTAAATGCAATGTGAGCAAACAACTTTTTCTTGAACAGATATCAATTTTATCGGAACTATTTAAGAGTGCACTGCGAATATAAATACTATATTTTTAGAATAAGTCTTAAGTTATAGCATATAAATATATATTTTTTTCATTATGATTGTAATATTTGTGTTTTGATATTTTAAATTATGTATAAGTTTATATAGTTAATATATTTATTTCAAATTTTATTTGAAATAGAGTTAGTTAAAATTTATATTTTTCAAGGTTTTATAATTTGTAAGAGTGTAATTAAGTGGCCAAACTACAATTAAATGATTTGTATTCATGGATTTGAGTATAGTGTTGATTTGTATTTATGGACTTGAACTTAGTGTTGTAGATTATGTAATATTAGATAACCATATTTCCAGGCAGAATGTAAATCTTGACCTATTAAATGACCATGATCTTGACTACCATGATATTGACTCTCATAATAGACCTTTAACTATAACTCCAAACTTTTCCATGCAAAAAAAGCACATGCATGACAATTAAGAGAGTCATAGGAACCTACTTTTGGACAAGAGAAAAGAATGTTAGCGTCTTAAAGTATTTAAATAGGGATTTACACCTCTTAACTTATAACGATAACATTGAAAAACCTCTATGATAATTTCACAATGACCATTAACAAGTTCTCTAGCAAGGTCTCATATAGAAAGAATAATAGAACTACCAATCTTTAGTATGATAATGATTGCAAAATTTCTATAAAAACTAATAGATATGCTCGTAACAAAACCTTCGAGTTTGATAATATAAATACCTAGAAAACCTTTATGATAATTTCACAATGACCATTAACAAGTTCGCTAGCAATGTGTCATATAAAAAGAATAATAGAACTACCAATATTTGGTATGATAATGATTACAAAATTGTTAGAAAAGCTATTAGAGATTTTCCTAACGAAACCTTAAAGCTTGATAATATAAATACCTAGAAATTGTGTATTAGAAGAAAGAAAATATATCTTACAAATAAAAAGAAAGAGAAACTACTACACCTCTTTGACTTTGATCCTAAAAAGTTTTAGAGGAAATTCGTCATTCCTAAGTCTAAAGAAAATATTTTGATTCCTTTGAAGAACTAGAATATTTACCTTAAAAAAGTCTATGAATCTCGTAACACCATGGTCATGATTTTGAATTCTTTATAGAGAATCATATATTTTCATTGCACGATATCATGTTTGGGGTTAAGAAACTTGATAGTGAGAAAGCTAAGAACGTTGAAGGACACAAAGTTGAAATTTTTGAAATGGGAGAATATTTCCTCATCTTGCACATACACAACCACTTTAATTTCATAGTGAACCAATTCTTCCCTATCACTTGGATATAGAACCTTATTGATACTATATTTAAAAGTGAGGATAAAATAATTCCGTCTAATTACAAGACCGTGATATTTAGCCATAATTTAGCCAAACTATATGAGCTTGATCTTTGAAAAAGAAGATTAGCCTTTGGCTTGAAAGCCATGGTAAAAGAGCTAAAGGCCAAGTTGGGTGTAAGAGATATCATTCAACCATGGACCATCTTGTTACTCTTAGGATAATTGGAGAGGAATGCTTCAATAACAAAATTGATCTCTTTTGTGGTTTTGTTGACTTTAGAAAAGCTTTTGGCACTATTCCTAGAGAATAATCATGGAAGACACTAGAAGAGGTAATGGTTCCTATCCAGTTCAAATATTTTATGGCAAGGCTATATGAGAATCTTATTCCAAATTTTATGGCCACTCAGGGTGCTCAAAGGAAATTATATGAAATATTGGAGTCAAGTATGCTTGTCCCATATCGCTTATCATTTTTCGCATATACATGTATAAATTATAAGATATTTTGGAATATGTAGGTTGGGTTGGCCCCAAAGTCACTTGTATGATCATAACACTTCTCCTCTAAATTGATTATATTGTTATTTTTCCAAGGAACTATTATGATCTTGGGAAGAAACTCAAAAGCCTCAAATATTTCTACTTCAAATGGATATGACTACAAATACCAACAAAACCAAAGTCATGATATCCAAAAATATCACCTATGATATTTTCATTCATGAAAGCAACTCCTTGCAGGAAGTTCATTCCTACAAATATCTGGGAAATGGCATCCATCATAAGCACAATTGGAATTATAGCATTGAGAAAAGGATAAATGGAGGCTAGGAAGTTTATTATGGGTTGAAAGTGATTGTAATTTGGTATAAAAAATATCCTGTTTGAGACTCTTGTCACTCATGTTGTTTTATAGGGGTGTGGGTTTTGCGGTTGAAATATATCTAGAGATTCATGGAAGAAGAATGAAACAATCGAAAAGTAGTTTATTACCTAAAACCTCAAGAATACAAGACTCTCTACCCTATCCTCCTAATTCAATAAAGACATTCCCACATAAAAAACTTGGTTATGACTAGTTTTCATACGGATAAGAAGTCATATAACATGGAGGGCAACAGGTTTCTCAATATTCCTTCCAACTCCACTCAAAATTACCACCTTAAAGTAAATAAAGGGTCCCATAAGGATCATGAGTATTGGCTATATCATTGAGGAATAAAGGAGGAGATCATGTTTCACAATTTGCATAATACTAAAAATATTATTACTTCCAAATTTAAGGAGAAATGAAAGAAGGAGATCATATTTGACAATTTGGATAGTAATCAAAATATTATTACTTCCAAATTCAAGGAGAAATTTTGGGAAAATAAAGAGGTGGAGGGAAAAATAAAAATACTATATTATAAGGAGGTGACTAGCCCCAATCTCAAAAACCAAAATTATCTCTCTACCTTGACTAGTGCTAAGAAGAAAATGAACATTGTCAATATTAGAACTAATTACCATGAGCTTAAGAGTGAAACTAGGTATTCGTTGATTTCCAAAAATTCCATAAGATGAAAGAGTTTATCACCTCTGCTATCCTCAGAGGGTTGAAGAGGGAAATCACTTTCTATTAGATTTTGCATCTTATACTCATATTAGATCTAATTTTCTAAATATTTGTAATTATATGAACCATTTTAACCTTTTAACTCAGTAAAATGATGGTGATCTAAGAGTTCTCATGGAATTATATTTTCTTTTGTGGAAATCAATTTTAGGTGAATTATGGATTTCGCGGAGACAAACTTTTCTGTGGCATGCTTGAAACTGTTTTTGGTTTATGGTGCAAAGAGGAACTTTGTTTCTTTTTTTTGAACTTCATTTTCTCCCCTCTTAATGCATTTCAACTATGAAAACAATGTAGATAAGTACATATAGAATTGGTCTCATTTTATCTTTTTTGTATCCATTGTGGAAATGATAACTATGCTAGATGTAATGAAGTGACCATTTTTCTCTCTGGCTTTGTTGTACTTAGGTTTTTGGGTTGTTATGTTTTACTAGATGGATTTAAATTTCAAGATCTATAGTCACTTTTTTCAGATGAAATATATTTAATTCAATTTACGAAAAAAAAAAACAAAAAAAAAAGTGGAAATGAGAACTAAAAGGAGAGGGATACTATTTTGAAAATAATAAAAATATTTGACGGTGCTTGAGTTCAATCTTGATAGTGGGCAAGAATATTAGTTAACCTTGAGTTTTTCTATTTGATGAGAGAATGTTTTTATTCCTAATGATTTATTTCAAAAGGGCCAACATCTTTAGTGTGAAACTATATGCAATTCCATATCCTAAAAGCTCATGTGATATGCATAACTAGGCACCACATCAATTTTTGGTTTCTAGTTTAAATTATATTTAATTTCATTATTGTTTTAAATTGGCTTAAATGAAAATAGTGGGGTTTGAACTTCCATGAATGACATACACTTGTCTTGAATTATAGTTATTTTTAATTACATATATGTGTCCAAACCAACACCTACATTTATGTAATTCACAATTTAATGTACGAATAATATTATTAACAATGTTGTTCTTCCAAAAAATGCAAAATTATATAGGGGGTGGTATAACAAAAAAATAATTAATATTCACCTTGTCTTTTCATGCTCAATACCTTCATCAAAATGGTTTCTTATACCCACATAATTCTATCATCATGGCAATTGTCAGTCTAATCCAACATTAACACCTACAATAGGAAAAGAATATACCAACCTAAATATCTTATCATTGTCGATCTATAGGTGAATGAATAAAATAGTGTGAATTGCAATGAATTTATTAGTTAACGCATGGTCTATGATTGAATATTGAAGTTCATCTTGTACCAAGCTAAATAGCTTATCATTGTCAATCTATAGGAGAATGAATAAAATAATGTGAATTGCAGTGAATTTATTAGTTAACGCATGGTCTGTGATTGTTCATCTTGTTGTAGTGAGTGAAATAATTGTTAAAAATGGGAATAAACATGAGTTAATTAATTATGTCAATGATACCATCTTCACAGTTATACATGGAGCAATGGTCCACCCATATCTTCCTCCCTGTGGAGATTGAAGAGATATGTTTACTATAATGTTTCTTACATGCTTATAGGTTTGAATGTGCATGGCAAGAATGATTATGTCTATAACATTTTTGTTATCATTATACACAAGCTCTTATAAATACTGATGATGGTTTCTCATTCATAGATTGTTTTGAAACTATAAATTATCAACTCTTACTTTAGTTAGATAACCATGTCATTATAGAAGATGGCCTAGAGTGGCTCCATTTGAATCACACCTTCTGACACTCCACTATCACCTAGCTAAGGGACGTTAGGAATCAACGTTTCCTTTATTACCACATTTTTATAGGAAGTCAACTTCATTCAATAATACATGAATGTGGCTTGAGAATGGACTAAATAAGAGGGTAAACCAAGTATATAGGTTGATGGTATAGAAGGGTTGATTGTGTAGTTGAGTAAATCAACTAATAGATCTAGTAGATTAGAGTAACACATACGCCAACCCATGGGTGTAGACCCTTGTTGAATTCAACCTTTTATTAGTCTTATTTTGTATTTACTCTAGATAAAAAAAAATATTTTTAACATGGCTCACAAAACTTTGGATTCCAACGCTAATCATGCCACTAGTATCTAATTCCTATTAGCATCATTTTAAATACTTAGTGACATATTGAGGGTGAATTACTAACTAAATTATTATGTTCAAGTTCCCCTATACCATGATTTTAATTTATTATGAGGGTTCCATCATGAATTCACTAATCTAGGAACAAGTGAGAATCATTAAAAACATGCACATGTTCATAATGTTATCAATTTAGTACTCCCCAGCTCACCTCACATACATGACAGTTTGGATTTTGAAGAACATGTACACAATTTCAATTGCTTGTGCATGCTTTCAAGAATGTTTATGTATTCAAAAATCATGAGTTAGGCTTCAAGAATCCATGGAAAATCTATAAAAAACATGCTTTCAAGAATGAGTGTGTATTTTCAAAACATGTATGTTCTTTTATGTATAGAATCTTTAAGATGTTGGGAGCGAGGGAGGGAGAGAGGGTTAGAGTTGGGGTTTGGTTGTAAAGGACAGAATAAGGAAGGGGTGAAGGGATGGAGGGATAGATATGGAAATGAAGGGAGTGCAGTGACGGTGGAGACACAAAAGATGATAAGGAAGCAGAAACATGAGAAGAGTGGTGTAAATGGATAAAGAGGGAGTTAATGAGTGAGAGGAAATGAATAAAAGGGAGATAGTGTCACGAGGTAGAGAAAGAGAAGTAAGAAGAGGGAGACTTAGAGTGGGAAAGGTGGGGGATAGGGGGCATTGGGGAAGGAAGTTAGAGAGAGAGCATGGAATAGAGAAGAACAAGGAAAGAAAGAGAGTGAGCATGTGTGTGTGTGTGTGTGGTGTGTTTGTGTGTGTGTGTGTGTGTGTGTGAGAGAGAGAGAGAGAGAGAGAGAATTGTGGGAGATAAAGCGGGGAGAGAGAGAGGGAGAGATGGGAGGATATGCACAATGGCTAATATATATGTTTTGATAATTTCGTGATTTTTTTTTTATAAATGATCAGATTATGAGAGTATCAATATTGTATGTTGATAGAGTTAACATCATTATTTTAGTATCTTAATGTCTTTTTCTCACTATAATTTACAATAATAATTGACTTCATTTTAGATTTTTTAATTACATGACTTTATTCATTGATGTGCTTTGGCTAGATTGATGTTTGGTACTCTTTGGGATTACTATAATCTAAAATTTCATCATGCCATGAATATATATGAATCCTGAACATATGAACAGTTATATAAGGTTGTTGGATAGTTTTAATGGGTGTTTGAACAAGTGAGTTGATTAGACATTGTATATATATGATTTGTACTATTACGGTAACTTACTTCTACAAATCTATTAATGACCTCAAGTAGATATGAAGAACCACATGGATATGTAATGAAAATGATGTAAGTTACACACCTATATTGTGGATAGGGCTTTATCCATCAATTTGAATATGATGTTGTGAACATGTTAATATGATTTAATGCTTGTTGGAAAATGAGCTATTTGTTATATATATATAATTCCTATTTAATTGTAGATATTTTTAAGATCTAAATTTGAATAAATAAAAGTCAATTTATTGACAGATTATTATTATTTATTATATAGAAAAGACATGAATATTATTAATTAAAAATTTGAATAGATAATATTTTCAATATATATTAATAATAGAATTTTACTTTTTTACAGCTGTTAAATTTCAAGATTTTGGGTATCCCAAAAATTTTTGATAAGGCTGATCTATTTCAACCATAAAAACCATAAAACCATAATTCATATACTGTTACTCCAATATTTTACTCTTTTACTCCAATACGTTTAGGGAAAAAATTAGCCAGAGACTCGAGACACTTCGGCATATAATTCTTCTCATTAAGTCCTCCATTGCGGACAAAGTTTAAAAAGACTTGCGAAGTTGACAAACTAATAAATTGCAGATCAATATCAATATGCCGGATAACTTATTATTATAAAAGATAATATGAAGTGTAAGAAGGGCTACATTGAAGAAGACAGAGTTTACAAAAGTAAAAGCAATGTTTGCGGCTACTCAAGTTCAGGTGTGATAATTTTGGGTAAGATGTTGCAGTTAGCAGCGAGTTCCTTTCTTGCACGAGAGCACGCCTGCGTTCCTCGTGATCTCTTCCACAACGGCTGAACTCCTTGGTCTGCCACTGTATGCGGTTGCATAGGTCGAAAGCACCTGAGATCCTGACGGCGTGAAATATGCACCATTTAGTAGCATATCATCTTCTGATATCCAGTTCCACTTTTTCCATTCACTTTCTGTGGCGTTTTGCCTCTTGGTTACTTGTTTAGCCAAGGGATTTGCAGATGCCATGAATCTATTGCCCTGACTCAAAATGGTGGGGTTTGAACTTCCACCGATGGCATACATTCCCCACTCAGTGTAATCATTGTTAAACACATGGAAGTATCCGAATCGGCACCTATATCCATTTAATTCATCATTTAATCTCTAAATAATATAATAACTATTTCATTCTTTTCCATCACACCACAATGCAAAACAAGACGGGAAATGAATGAAATAGCAAATAATTACTCACCTTGGCATTCGTTGCACGAGACCTTTGCCAAAATGGTTGAATGCAACCGTTGCCTGCATAACTTTGTCATGATGGTGGTCGTCACTGTGACCCAATAACATTACCTACCATTGGAGAGAAGCAGGCCATTGTGAAGGTAGAAGAGAAGGAATAAAATAGAGGGAATTGCAATTAATTAACGAATGAGTATGTGAGGTCGCTTACCTTGTTGTGGCGAGTGAAGTAATTGTTGGAAATGGTGATATAGGTGGATGACTTGACTGCGTCAATGAGGCCATCTTCGCAGTTAGACATAGAACAATGGTCCACCCATATGTACCTCGCTGTCGAGATGGAAATACCATCGCCGTGATTTATTTTTCTATTCAGAGGAAAGTTGTTTACCATAGCGTTTCGTAGACTCTTACACTCATGAATGTTGATGCCATGAATGATGATGTTTGTCACATCTTTTATGGTGATACACGGGCCATTACCAATGTGAACGTTGGCGCCTCGTCCATCGATTGTTTTGAAGCTGTTAATAACCAGCTCTTCCTTGAGCTGGATGAGCATGTCATTCTGGAAGATGATCCACAGCGGCTCCGTCTGAATCACGGCATGACGCAGTGTGCCATGGGATGGATTCACCGCATCATCACCGTCATCCGTAACGACATAAAACTTGCCGTTCTTGCCTCCGATGGCATCCTTGCCAAATCCAATGCCGCAATCTGCCAGCCGTTTTCTGTTGCGCTCCCAATTGGGGTCGCACCGCCAACAGTCGTCGATGGGATTACCCGTTGCACATGACAACACGGTCAGCTCCTCTTCTTCTCTTGTACTGTTAATAATGCTTCCGCTTCTGTTTGAATACACATAGGAAGCATTCTCGTGTCAATTCAGCCTCCAACATCAAATAATTGAAAAAAACAACAACAGAGAGATTAACAAAACGGAACGTAATGTCGCAGCGAGCGATTTACTTACTGTTGAACTATTTTCGCTCCGTTCCTCTGATCCTTCTCCCCAGGAAATGTGGATCTAGTTATATTGCCCGGTACTTCGACTATCTTCCGTCCCATAAACTTCTCGCCATATTTTGATTCAAATGGCTTTGGCGCGCCGCCATGAACGCAACTGAGTATTCCAATCAACAGCATGCAGCTCAAAATACTAATTTGATTCCTCATTTTCACAGCCACGACTCACGTTTGCCTTCTCAAAGAAACACCAACACTAAGAACACTGGTGGTGGTTGCTTCTGTTCTGATCCACTCTTTCAAATGCCGGGGCCTTCTTATAGCTTCCACCGTTTTGTCGTTACTATCATTTCATCACACTTTGGTAAATTGCAGTATGATTTCCTTTGCGCATGTTTTTATCATGGCTTAAGGAATGTAGAGACGTGCATTGACTGGAGGGAGATGGAAAACGTAGATGGTGAAGAAAAACTCCACACAAAATACGGAATATTGTGAACTTCTGACCATTGGCTTTCCCTATGGCTTTCCCTATCCTAATTGTTACCCGTCAAATCTCTACAATAGTATTTTCACATGTCATATCTGACAATTCACGTTTCATCTGAATTTCAGATCAAGTTTAACATTTCAATCTTCGTTGAGCATCTAATCCTTCAACAAATTAAGTTTAACATGTAAATGTTAAGAAGATGCCAAATCATTAATGATTAAGTTTAATATATAGATTTAGAATCATATAAAAAGAGTATGTATTAATTTGATCAATTTAGTTTATAGGAAGATGACATTAATTAATTTGAAAGTATTGCTATACATATAAATAAAATAAATTAATATTATTTTTCACAATTATTTAAGTGAGTTTTTAGGTACCACTCTTTAGATATGATTTATGATTGAAAATTATACCTTTTAAATTTATCTATGAGGCTAAAATTATTGGGTTATATTTTTATATTTTATTTGAAATTTATAAAATCAAAAAAAATTATCTTTCAAACATCATCATAATTATTATTAATTTTTTAATAAATATTAAATAAATAAAAATTGATTTTATATATATATTTATTTATTTTTTAATTTATATATTCTAGGGATAATTTAATTAGTAGAATTCTCATTGTTAAAGTAATTTGCCAACTAGAAAATTATAAGGTGAATTTTTTGAGACACCCTTTAAATTAGGGCTAATCAATAAGCTTAGAGATATAATACCTTTAAATAGATCTACCTAAACAACAATTGAAAAAAATATATATACATTATAATTTTTATACTTAATTATAATAATAATAATAATAAATTCCCCAAACATTATTCATATATACTATTTCTATGTAATATGTTTTGTTTTCTTAACTCAAAATATGAAAAAACATGAGTGTCTATCAGTTCTCATTAAGTTCTCTCTACATAAATGTACGTCCTCTTAATCGTTTATGCAAACATTTCCCCTGTGGGTAGAGAAATAACAAAATATAAATCATTCTAAACTGCCACATTTTATTAAGGTAAAGAACTCATATTTAATAATTTGAATTTCACCGAACACCATTATAACACACTTATCCAAATGATGGAAATTTTAATATACAAAGAAACAAGTGACAAATTGTTCATTTGTAAGAGGCTGAAGATTTTATTAAAACCGAAAATTGGAGCACATATACATAAAGAAATCACAATGACTCAAACTCCAAGTATGTCCACCCTCTAACGGTCCATGAATGTGGAATGTGCTATGAAGTGGCTTGAGGATAATTCCTATAATCGATAGGAAATATTTTAAGAAAGGTTTTTTATGGGAATATAATTCAAAATTATATTATGAATATTGAAATTTTTAATGTAATATTTATGTAAGGTTAATTACATGTATTTTATAAGAGTAAGAGTATGTATTAGGATAAAAATAAATCTTATATTTATGTGGAATTTGAAATGGAAGTTATACATTAACAATATGTAATAGTATAAATTTGATATATTATTTTACATTTTTTTAAAATGACATAGTATATGACAAAAATCAAAAAAGTTAGAAAAAATAATAGGAAACATTGAGAATTGGTACAATTGTTGAGAGAGGAAACAATAATATACATTTTTAGAAATTAGAATTATTTATCCAAGAGAGGTGGATGGATGAATAATAAATATATTAGTGAATACATAATTAGAAGTTTTGCATGAGTAGACACGTCTTATTTTGTACAAATAATGTAAGAAGAGTGATAAAGTATTGCTATTCAAGACACCAAGTATTTTTTGAGAAATTTTCAAAATAAAATGTTAAACAATTTTCTCCTAATTATATTAAGTTTTGAATGAGCTTTATTTTGAAATAAATATTTCATATTTCTTTTATAGCTATATAACTGATTAGTGAAAAAATAAAATCATGTAATTATTGTTAATTTACACACATCTATATAACTTTTATAACTTCCAACAAATAACTACACTCCCTTTTCCATTCACAAAACTAAACAAACCACTAACATAAAAACCCTATCTTCCCTTTACAGGAAAAAATAAAATTCGCAAACAAGAAATTACAACATATAAATACATATATCTATAAAATTGCAAAATAAAAATAATACATACAAATTTAATAATCTTAAACTGATTTTAATATCTCTTCAATCTTTATGTTAACTTATTGCTAACATGTGTTTATAACTTAAAGATGTAGAATGCTCACTCCCGGTTAATGTATCTCGATGCTAACCTTAAATATTAGATGAGACAAGCATGGAAAGCGATTGATACCTAAAAGTTTTAAATAATTAATAATCTTGTGGAAATTTTGAAAACTGTTGGAGAGTTTAAAAGTCAAAAGATCGACGTTCGTCGTATTCAGATGCAAATTGCAAGCGAACGAACACATGTGGAAAGCCTTAGGAACGAACAGTAAACCATCAAGTAACATGTCTCTAAT
Source organism: Pinus taeda (assembly GCA_000404065.3). Classification (NCBI taxonomy): domain Eukaryota; kingdom Viridiplantae; phylum Streptophyta; class Pinopsida; order Pinales; family Pinaceae; genus Pinus; species Pinus taeda. Next base: position 46,738 of record APFE031669920.1, on the reverse strand, counting down.
GATGAAATGTGGTGTGAAAACGTGCGATTGCATTAGCCCCTTGTTTTCGCGTTGATTAGGGTTTTTCATGAACTTTTAATAGAAAAGGTTAGCTTTTCATAACCATAGTGTTTCGTGAGCTTATAAAAAATTATTTTCTTGAAGTGTATGAGGATCAAACACATGTTTTAAATGGCTAATTTATAACTTTTAGAAAAAGTTGTACCTTCAGTTACACTATTTTAATAACTAAAATAGTTATAATGGATAGGAATATAATTTACCATAATGGTGTCTATTTTTAAATATATAATTGATAATTTATTCATATAATTATTTTTTAAAATATCTAAATTATTTTTCAAATGATATTTTCCTTGTTTTTAATAAATAGTGTTAATAGTACTAATAATTATGTTATAAAGTATATATAAAGTAATGAAAAATACTGAATTCAATTTAGAATTGAAGTGTAGATCTATAATTTAATGTTTAATGATAGTAAATTGAGAATATTGTGCAATTCTAAATTTGTGTTGTTGATGAGGATCAAAAGCTATTCAACTACTTATGTAATATAACATTTTTATTACAAAATACTCTAAAAAATTTACATTCTATATGTAAATATATAAATAAATTTAAAAAAAATTGTTGAAAACAAAATTAATAATTCCTAAAAAAAATATAAATTTAAAAATACTTGTTCTATACCTATAATGATAATCATTATTTACATTATATTTCTTACTAATTTTTATTAACATTAAATAAAACTATATATATTCGGTAAAAGTCATTGTGAATTTGAAACCAATTTTTTAATAGAAAAGTAATATATAAAATAAATTTTATTCTAACAAAATATAAATAAAAAAACAAAAATATTTTACTAGTTTAAATTTATAGTTTGAAACTATTTTCGTAATTAATGAGTTATTTAAAATATATGGTTTTAAATTTTTTCACTCAATTATTAATTATTAACGAGTTTATCCGATTGCATTGGTTTACGTACTAATTTTTTCGACATTGCTCAGAACTCTCTCCACGTGAATTACCTGGTGCCCCTATCCCATTAACGTTTCTCCATACTTTGGTACAAACGGCTTGGGCGCCTCGCCCTGAACGCAGAGGAGTATTACAATACAAATTTGATTGCTCATTTTTGACACACAGGACTCACGTTTGTCTTCGCATCTGCTCCTCCAAATGTCGGGACTTTCTTTTATTATCCATCATTTCGTGCTTACTGTCATTTCATTAAACTTTATAAATTACAGTATGAAAGTACGTTGATTGGAGGGAGATGGCCAATGTTAACGTAACCTGCTAATTTTAAACACCGGACACAGTTGGAAGTCGAACTTGCATGCTAAGAACCACGGTCCACGACATATTTTTATGTTCTTGTGGGGCTTAACCGTCGGCCACCGATCGCCAGTTCCACATATGAAATATTGCAAACATTCAACTAGCGGCTTTCTTATATTTAATCTTACTTTTATCTATCTTTTAAACTATAAAAAATACCACTAGCATCACCTTCCCCTAACACAAACACTACCTCACTCTAGCACAAGGACATATAAATATGTAAAAACTAGAGCTCGTGTATGCCAGAACAACACAAACTTTTCTTGAACACATTTATTCAAATTTTTATTTGAATATAAAGACGCATATGTGAATATAAAGATTTATTTTTAGCAAGGTTTAAGTTTATATATATATAGATGCGAGTATATTTTCTCATTGTGTTGTGATATTTTAAATTATATATATAGAATTTATATAGTTGGTAGATTTAATTAAAAAAATGAATTGTACTAAAGTTATTTAAATCTTATAGTTTTCAATATTTCGTAATTTGCAGTTGTATAATTAAGTGGCCAAGCTACAATTTAATGATTTGTATTTATCAGTTTGAAATTAGTGTGGCATATTATGTAATATTTGAGATCTTTATTTCTACTTCATTTGAATATCAAGACCTATTAAATTACTATGATCTTGATTTTGATAATATGCCTTTAACATTAACTCTAAACTTTCTCATTCATGATAATTGAGAAAAAGTCAAAGCACTAGAGTAAAAATTGTTTTTTTCTTAAAGGATTTAAATAGGGATTTACAATTCTTAAATTATTAGGACAGTTTTGAAAACTAACTTATAAGGATAGCATTGAAAACCTCTACGATAATCTTAATACAACTTTGTTCGCTGCGTCAGCAAGTTCTCTATCAAGGTGTCATTTATCTACAAACTTGAAGGTGATAGGAAAATTTCAAGTAAATTTTTATGTGTTTTACGTGATGGATCACTTTCTGAAAAAACATAAAATAATGGTTTTAAAACTCAGTTAACAATACAAAAATATAGACAAATATACCATATCAAAAACACAAAGCAGCAAAATGATAAAGGAGTTCACCATCTAGTGGGCTCTATCTTGTGGTCCAACTTCCAATGTTGGGTCCCTTTCATTAAGTGTTGAAATTTGTGTTTATCTAGATTTACAATGCTCTAGAATAGTAAAAAAGCTGAATCTCAGCGCTTGTTGGGTTCCATTTGGCCAAAAGCTAAAGACATTATGCTTTAAAGAAGTTTTTATGCTAACTCCTCTACAAACTGCACTATTCTGCTAACTGTTCTACGAAGTCTGTCATTCTAGCACCCGTTGACTGCCAATTTTGCCCAGCAGTGGTGAGATTCACATCAGTTCAGGTGCAATTCGTTACTTCTTTTAAATGTGTGGTAAGGCCTATCGATAAAATATTTCAGCCACATGGAACCATGCACCTAGGGGCTGGGGTTGACTACCTACACCCGTCAGCATAACACCTTGGTCCATTGGCATTTGGTTCCATGGCGTATATAACCGGTGGTTGGCCCCTATATTCTCCGGACATATCCTGCCAAGTTCTCCACTATGATTACCTACGGTCATATGGTACAAAGGTTTAGATCGTTGGTTGGGGCTAAGCTCGAGCCCTTGGTTGCTCTACCTTGGCCCCCTCCTCGAAGTTCAATCTGCTTAAATTTTAAATAGGATTTTGATGTTATAGTTTATTAAGTAACACCCTTGGCGTGCAATAGAGCATTGTATTTCTTGTTAGAGGTCCCGTGTTCAAACCTAGTTAGGCCTCTGACCAACTGAAACCAAATTTTTATACTGTGTCGGGGTGCCACAGAGTAGCCCATGACTGGGCCACATGGCATCCCACCATTGGTCTACTTAAAAACTCCAACTACTATTCAGAACTTTCCAATTCAAACTAATCACATGAGGCCACTTGGCAGCCTATCATTGTTCTAGGAATACCAATCAACCTACATAGTGATCCTGCTGAGTCATTATAAAAACTGTCTAATTAGCAGTCTTGCATCCAACCTACAAAAAATTTACATGTTTTGGAAACTGATCAGAACACTATATTGGGAGCATAAGATATTGAATTGAGTGATTCAAGTTGCATTGGATTTAGGTCGACGAGATCTACACTTTGACACCAGTTTCAAGAACTTTGAATTTTGAGCACTTTACTGATCCCTTAGATCACTCCCCACTAGAGGCTTTTGGACCTCCAAAAAACTATTTTCAGTGAAAAAAGTATGAGGGTAAAATTCTGTCACCCTTCCAATCTCAATCCATTTGGCTTTGTTTGGATTTTTACCTTTGAGCCCCACATAAAGGTTCTCCACATTCTCTCTTCTTGAAGTTATTTTTTTTCTATCAAGGATATTATCCTGCTACAATTGTTTAAGAAATTTGGGAGATAAACCTTCTATTGAAGGAATCTGAGTATTCTCTCCTTGATCTTCAATTAAAGGAGGCTCATATAATCTAAAATTCTCAACATTAACAACTACATACATTTGCATATATGGAGGAAATCCAACCAGAAGGCATTATTACTAATCTTTTCTAAACTCTTAAAAGCTCCATATCCTATTGGTTTCAATTTTTTACCTACTCCTTAAAGCCATCCTTGCTAATATAAATCCAAACTTCATCTCCAACCTAAAAATTGTGGTCAATGCAATGCTTATCATGCCTCGTCTTATACTTGGCTTGACTCTTTTCTAAGTGTCCTTAAACCATCTTATGCACCAATTGAACTTGTTTAACAAATCTCTTGGCCTTATCAATGTCACTATGTCCATCAATAGCAACATCTTTCCCAAACATAAAATCTAAAGGTGATTTTCGTAAGTATCCAAAGCATGCCTCAAATGGAAATGTTTGAGTCGATGAATTCTTTTCCCGATTGTAAGCATGTTCAATGTAGTGCAAGTGTTCATCCCGAAGCTTAGGATGTTTGCTACAATAACCACAATGATGATGTGCTAATATTATGTTCACCACTTCTGTCTAACCATCGATTTGTGGATGAATTATTGTGATTTTTTCTAACTTTTTGTCCATGAGTCCCCATCAGCTTGACCAAAACTTCCAGAAAAATCAAGAATCTCAATCAGAAATAATAGATTTGGGTGATCCAAAATGCACCCAAAAATTTTGAAACAACATTTGTGTAGTATGTTAAGTTTAACCCGCTTCTTACAAGGCATCAAAATACACATCTTGCTGAAACGATCCGCCACAACATAAAGGTAATCATGATTTTTTTAGACATAGGTAACCATCCTACAAAGTCCATAGAAAGACCTTCCCAAGGACGAGAAGGAACTAGAACTAGAGTATACAGTCCTAACTTTCTATTTATAGGCTTACTAGTAGCACATAGAAAACATCCTCTTACATATCGTGACAAACTTTCATTCATATGAGGCCAATAACAATACCTTTATAATTGTGCCACTATCTCGCCTACACCAAAATGGTTAGCAATAACAGATGTGTGCGCTTCCCTTATGATGTTGAACATTTCACCCTATGGAATGCATATCCTACCAAGGTGATACAACAATTTATCATGAACACGGTAATCTAATTCCTCTACTTAGTTTCCTTGACACAAAGTTGCATATACATATTTAAAATAGTCATCGAAATCATATTGTTCAAAATAGCTCTCATGCATGATAGAATTATGCTTAAGAATAACCAATGCACTGAAAATTGGTCTAGATAGCATATCAAAAACTTTTTTATAGATTCCTTTCTTATACCTTATTACTAATTGGAATTTCTTCAAGAAACCCATCCATATGAAATGCTTCGCTTATTGTAGCTTGGTTTTCAATTGCAAGTATTCCAATGGCTTATGATCTATGCGAATTATAGTTTACTTCCCCATCGAATAGTGTTTCAATTTTTCACACTTCACCAAAGCATACAATTCTTTGTCATATGTAGGATATTTAGCTACTGCACAATTAAAAGTTTCAGAATGGCAACGAATGGGCTTACCATGTTGTGTCAATATTGCTCACTTGATTCTTATACGTCATACTTCCATGATAATATCCTTTGTGCCATCCTCAGTTAGTTTTCCCTCAAACTTAGCATCTTCTTTTTCTTCTTTAATGGAACTTTATTACATAACATTCAAACTAGGAATACAACCTTCTCTATCAAGATTTAAGACTCAAGGGAATGGGATCATGACAGGGCCCCCATTTAGCAAGATTGGGCATTGAAACATCTACTATTTAACTATTTTCTTAATCTTAATTCCTACAGATGGAAACATCTTACGTCCTACATATGCCAATTGCAAATATGAAATATGAAGTATGAAGCAATATAAGACTGCCGCCCTTGTACATGATTCTATGAAAATAGTAGGGGAAATCTATTGCAGTCCTAGTTCCTCACTAGATCTTGATTATGTATTACTATAAAATTAGAATGAATACTGATGTCCCTATATATTATTCTATGAAAATGGCAAGGGAGATTGATTGTGGTCCTAGTTCCTTACTAGATCTCGATTCCATATTACTACAAAATTAGAATGAATACTGATTTCCCTATACGTGATTCTATGAAAATGGTAGGGGAAATCTGTTGTGGTCCTATTTCCTTACTAGATCTTGATTCTGTAATACTACAAAATTAATATGAGTAGAACATTGACTTTGGAAATATGGGTATTGTAGTCCTCTAATAGTAAAAAAATAAGGAATATCTATTTGGAAAGGTATATTATTGTCTGCTAGGTTGAGAAGGAAAACAAGTCTTACATCAATGAAGGCTAGCCTATAGAATACTAAAATTTTGTTTTGAATAAGAACCAAAGTTTCATATTTAATCCTAGGAAGGCCTTTGAGAGATTTTTCAATGGCTCATGTACAAGAAGCACATTCCATACCTCTCACCTGAAATTTATACTTCCTCACATGCAAAGCCTCTATGTCTGCTCGCAAAGCCCAAGAAGCATAGCTTGGCACACACATGGGTAAGGAAAATAAAAAAGGAGTTTCCAGGTCATCCTTGCATGTTACCTTTGATTTCTCCCTATCCAATATTGTGATATCTATACCTTCCTAGATAGCGATGCAATACTTAATTCATGGCCCATCAAGCCATGCCTTACTATTTGTGTAGTGACTAATATAATGTTTGAGAACAATTCGTAAAACTTTATTATTATTATTATTATTATTTCATTAGGGAGATTAAGGGTTTGAGAAACATTGAAGATGGATTTAAACCACCAGACTCTGTGTTCAATCTCTGCTCCTAACTAAATTTATTGAATATCTTTTTAGAAATATCTCTTTTAATGGGTAATTAAGTTACATCATAATGGATACCCTAGTGGTAATATAATTTGCATTAAAAAAAATCTGAGAACTTCTATTTTTGGGGGAGTGTGGAGGCTTGAGCCATTTCCAAAGGAGAGGAAGTCCAAATGTTGCAGAGAGATTTATTAACTTCTTTCCCATGAGAATTACATAGTGGATCTTGTTTAAACAAGGAAAAATTATTCAAATGGAGGGAGCATTGGGGTAATGGACATAGTTGTTTAATGCTTACATCATCTAATTGAGCTAGAAAATATTGTGAAAAGTTGCATATAGGATTTATGTCTAATGTACTTGAAGTACATTGTTTGGGCTGAAGGAAGGTTGTTTTCATGAAATGATAGTTTAGCATGTTTTTTCCATATTTGCATCGATTGGTGGGGGGGATTTCTTGATGTAATGATGGCATAAAATTTACTTTGGGTTTTCCTAGACAATATATGTAACTTCTTAGTGAATATGGATAGTTATAGTCCTTAATATTTCTCATCATGGATATGAACATGGAAATAATTTAAAATGGAAAACAGATGATTAGAAAAAAACTGGAAGTAAATTAGCTCTAGAGAAACCACAACTTAAAACACAAATATTTTGAAGAGGTTCCTTGGGATTAATTTTGGTAACACAATCGACATGTGCAATAGTGTATGTGCTGAAAGTTAACATACCAACACTTTCAACAATTTTATTTTCAAAAATGACCAGCAATTAATCACAAAGGAAATTTTATATTAAACACACATGGGCGGCAATAGAAGATGAAAGATAAACATGAGAATCCATTTTTATTAACAAGAGATATACATTTGTGGTACATGGTTTGACCGTTGGGTTTCACATCCCAAGGTCTCTTGGACTCCTTTCGTCTATTTGGCTTCCACACTAATCCATTAAGGATTAGGTGTCCAACATTCCCCCTCAATATGAAGGGTTATGTATGAGTCCAAGAAGAGATTTGTAATAGAAAATGTGCAAAAAATGCATGGCAGCACTAGGCTGAATGTGCTCTCTGAAATGTTGGTATAAAGGGTGGTGGTTTAAGGATGGCCACCAACGCTAAAATGCTTAGTGCAGTTCCTGGAACTCTTCTAAAATTGGCAAGAAGCAGAAGTCTTCTGCTAGAGGAAGTGCTCCTATTGTTTTGAAGAGGGAAACCTTCAACCATGAAAAGGAGGTCTCACCCCGCATAAAAGAGAGAACTTGAACCTGAAAAGGGAAGTCTCAACCTGTGATGGTTTAAGGATGACCAATAAATCTAGAATGCTTAATGCAATTCCTAGAAATCTTCCAAATATGGAAAGAAGATGAAGTCTTCTGCTAGAGGAAGCGTCCTCAATTTCGTTCTTGGAATACTTCCAAAACTAGCAAGAAGTTGAAGTCTTCTGCTAGAGGAAGTCTCCCAGATTACCAACTGAAGGTAGGTTCAGGGGCATGATTGTCTCTGGCTACAACTCTAAAACTGGTGTGGCAGGTTGTGGATGAGGCTCACTTGATGTTACTTTAAAGCTTGTAGATGACCATCATTTCCCTCCCTGTCAGATACAAGGTGAGATGATGGAGAAAACTCAAATTCAAGACTGTTCAATACTCTGGAATAGGTTTTGACATGTGATTGGAATATCTTCTTAGATGTTGATGCCCACTGCCAAGAAACAATCCATCTAAGATAAATCTCTGTTCTTGCAGGACATTTGTTTATGAAGAATTTGTTTGAAGAATGGATGGTTTTATGACAATGATTACATGGATGTAGATCAAAACAATGATCTTTCAAATGGCCAACTCGATCACACTGTTGGCATTTCACAATATGTTGTTGTTGTGGAAGAGGGGAAGAATCTGGAACAACTGTAGGTGAACTGTCATTAGGAACAGGTGAAGATGAATCATCCTCAAGAAATCCAACAGTTTGAAATTGAATTGGCTTTGAGTAGTCTGGAATATGAAAGGACAAGTCCTTGTCATCTCCAAGACCAATTCTGTCCCTGTTGTGGACAAGCTATTCCCAACGTTTGATGATGGGCTTGGGAAGTGCAAACTGAGTTTCTGCATCAGCATGTACAACTGTTGCTTTATTGGGCACTGGATCTAAACCAACTGTAACATTATTGACTTGCTTCTGATGGGTTGAAGTCTCAATGTTCTGAATAGAAACATGTTCAGAATGACTCCTCTATTTTAAGTCCTTTTGTTGAAGTTGAGATTCAAGCTCCAAATATTCTATCTTCTCTTGTGCATTTTGCAGACAAATTCTAATGTCAGAGAGAAAGGATTTGTTGATTTTTACTATGTCATTAATAGTAGATTGTAACGGATTTTTCAAAAATTCTAATACTTCATAATCTTTCCGCATTTTCTCCAATTCAAGAGTGCCAAGAAACATTTAGAGTAATGACATTTTTTTCAACAATGCGTTATTCATATATAATTCAAAGATTATAAATATCATAATGAGAGAAAATGAGGAGATATATGGAAGATTTGAATATACTGATACAAAACTATATGCTTATACACATTTTGTGTATATAGGGAAAACAAGGAACATGTATATGCTCCAGCGTGAGGACAATGATATCTTGACCACTAAATAACTTGAGCTACAACAACATGACATACCATAAGAGAAACTTCAACAACGCTAGAACTTGTGTGTCCTTAATGCTTATATGCATACACATGAATGAATGTCATAGCCTCACTAGTAGTCCGTCAAGTGTTTTTGAATATGCCTAGAAATGATATACAGGTACACCTTCTCATTTTAGCAGAGAAAATTAACATGGGATGGGAGAGATAACATGTTCAACCAATAAGAGAGAAAGTTCAATCTTGGTTGTGCTAATACCAGCAATGGAGACATGACTCAAACTCCACGAATATACAGAAGGGTAGCTCGACCTCTTCCTTCAATAATAAACCCAAGAATCTCATCCCTTGCATTCAAAATGCATTCAACTAGTACCATATACACTTCAGTATATGTGGATCTATTGAATCTAGAGAAGACACAAGAGTCGGCGATGGAAAACAATGAGGAGCAACTACTCACCTTCTGGTTGGTGGCACAATGGCCAGAAATTGCATAGATGTAGTAATGGTGGCCGGTGTTGTGGGAGTGATGGAGCCCAGGTCTTAAGTCTTGTTAAACAATTTGGCAAGTTGGAATTGTGGTTCAAATCACGCAAAGGCCTTAAAATCTCTTCTGTTGACAGTCTCTACACAAGGAATCACAACCATCCATTTGATTCTGCTAGAGATTTATTTTGAATTTGTCCTTCTTGATGCCTTCACCTTTTTTGTAGTTTTTTCATTTTTCACAAGCCAACTCATGCTAGTATAACACAACTAAATGTTTTCTTCAGACAAGAGGCTGCTTATATTGCATATTCCTTAAAATTTGAGGCTCGCGTAGGTCACGTCTCTAAGTAAGACCCTCACAGTTCAGAATGAGGCCTTTAAAGAAGATAGCCTAGAGAGTGGATCCTTGTGGCACGCTTGAATACCACTTGCTGGGTGTGTCGTTGTCGTGTACAATGTTGATGCAAATCACCAAGTCCAATTCCTTGTGGCCTCAAGAACTGCGAAGGCATTGAATTCCTTGGCATATTCACACAACAGGGGTGAGATTACTGTAGTTGGAGAAATAGTGAGAATATTTACACACCAGAAAGAGTAGAGGAGAAGATATCCATGGCACTATTGTTTAGAGCTCAGCGACTTGGCCATTATTTCATAGATCCTCAAACCGATATGGGAGGTAGTGTTAGAAAGTCTTCATTAAAATGGGTTTCCATTGGTGGAAGTAGTGGTGATGACGGATTTGGAGCTGGGCTACTTCAAGGAAAGGTGACCTTCAATTACAACTATAACATTATTCTGAAGTCGCCATGTTCGAGAACTCCATCAGAGTAGTGCCCACTTTCAAATCAGAATAATTCTTTGTTTGGTAAAATCATTTTTCTATGCTTCTACCAGTGAAGAGCGTGGCAGTACAAATTGTCACAAGAAATCGTTTTATTTTTCTTTCTAGATTTCCAGTCTCGAACTCATTCTTGTATGTCGATTTTTAATTCCTTTTTTCACTTTTCTATAGAAAGATCCCACGTGGAATCTACCTCCGTTGGTCCTACAATATACAAACCCACTATGTCGTAGAGCCATTCAAATTATACAAATGAAGCCTGAGAACAATGCGTTATTTAAGAAATCTCAGACAAGCTTGGCAGGGAATGAGAACATGTAAGATAATCTAGCATTATCTCAGGTCGCATAAGGTCACATAATGGTAGATGCAAGACATGCCCAAAGAGTTGAGTAATTTTTCAGCTTCTTTTAAGGAAAGTACTAGGCCAATAGAAGATTGAAAGACTGACACTGAAGAGAGAGCATTTATTGGAAGATGGACAGAAAATTAACCACAACGCCTTAGTTGTTGCCAAATGTAGAAAGAAACACAGATTCTACAACATTACAATTAAAAATACCCTTCCAAACTATCCATCTCAAAATTGGAAAATAGATATCCACTGTCCAATCCTAAGTCCAATGAATACACATAGCTAGAGACAGGAATGCACATTTTTCTCATGGAATTCACAATGCATTTACGGCCTTCAAAATGATTCAATGCACCATACCAAACCTTTCATACTTAAACAGTTCAAACTCACCATACAAAGTCTTCAACACAACACTAACAAAGCATAGTTTACGGTCTTCAAAACACATTCAACACAAAAATGTATATAGCATGGAACTTGTTGCAGAGGATCAACACACATGTTGTCAATGCACCATAGGTTATCAACCCAATGCACATATACACTAGCATATAATCGATATTCAATATATATGTACCATCACCATCTCAGATATACAACCAACATATAATCGATGCGTAGGTTTACACAGGCCATACAAAAACAGGTGACTTACAAAAGTTTGAGCAGATTATGAACGTACTTGCTCTGATACCATGTTAAACACACATGGCAAGCAATAGAATATGAAAGATAAAACATGAGAATCCATTTTTATTAACAAGGGATATACATTTATAGTACATGGTTTGACCGTTGGGTTTCACATCCCAAGGTCTCTTGAACTCCTTTTGTCTATTCATCTTCCACACTAACCCATTGAGGATTAGGTGTCCAACATTTTCCCATAAAATAATACTTTTCTGTTTAAATAATTAATTTATAACATTATTTATTGCAAAACATAATTTTGTTGATTTTGTGTCGGAGTTATCTTGGTGAATATAATGGCATCATGCAACTGTAAAAACTCACCAATCCTTGGAATATGATATATGTTCTTGATAGTCCTTTAGCTAAGCTCTCAAAAATCGATCATCAATTTGAATGAACCACCCATCCTAATTAACACCATAGGTGATACAAATGGACTCTTACGAGGGACAACGTTACTCATCTTAGAGAACTTTGACAATGTTTTCTTAATGTCATCTTTAACCTCATATCTTTCATAACGAAAATTCATCTATAGTTTTTAGGAATCTTTGACTTTTATAGAAAAATTGGAATGGAGACATGAAATTTACGATTGAAGCCACAAATGTGGCAATGTCACTGTTAAGATAACAATAACATATGTTATTGGAGAAATATTTTTTTGAGATGAAATAAATTAAAACAACAAAACAAGAGGATAAAAAATTTCATGAATCAAGACTCTTAGTATAACTTTTTCAAACATAAAGTGAATGAATTTGTCCTTCACTTTCACAATTGTGAGGAAGAAATTGTGCCACTTATGATTGAATTCATAAAGGATATTTTGACGAACAAGGATTATGATTCCAATATAATCATGGTCAAATAACAATTAGAATGTGGAATTTCATACGTGGTGAGAAATATTCAAGATTTGGATGACATCATCACATGGTAAGAGTAATACAATTTTATACCAGCAAATGTAAACTCCTTTCTACAAAGTGAAACATATTGGTTTTCCACCAACATTTATTAAACCAAATTTATGAAATGCATTTGAAGACATTGAGTCGCTATGGAAATATAATGATGGACACCCAGTAGAGGCTATGGAAATTATTGAGTTAGATAAATTACAATGGTCCAAAAAAACAACAAACTAATACAATTTTTTTATAGTTTGGACTTTTACACGAGTGAAATAGGGATAAGAAGGAACAATTACCTAAATCAAGAACATCATATAACAAATGATGAAGGATATTATTAATGTTCCCATTACTACTAAAGTATTTCTATTAATTTTTCCTCATAAAATTAGACCAATATCTAATGAAAAAAACTATCGTCCATTTCAATGTGAATTAAGATGATATGGGATTACTTTGTTATGAAATGTTTCATTTAAATCATTTACTTATAAAGGTTCCAGAATCTTAATGAAGAGAATTTTAATAAATACTTTGGAGTGAAGTGTTGAGAATTACCTTCACTTTGAACATATTCTGGAATATTGGCCTAGTTGGAATCTCCCTAAAACATAAGATATGATAAAAAGGAAATGCCAATAAAGAAAAGATATTGCATAAAATTTTGACTTCTTTCTTCTATGATGTTGTTTCTTATGCTATTTCCTTACAACATTTCCTTTGCAACAAGTGGTGCAATTGATAGTATATGTGCACATCAATTGACTTGTATTACTATTATTTTTAATTAAGATGACTTCATGTGTTAATTATTTTTAATGTAGCGTTATATAAAGCTAAAGTGACAACATCTTCACCATATTTGAGTGTAGAGAAAGCTAAATAGTAATAGCTTTAAGATTTTTTTTACATAATACTATATTAAAAAAATAATAGTTGCCTTAATTAAAAAAAAAAATTACTTGTGGCTTGATGTGCACATATCTTAACTTGATTCCATTGGCACAGAGATTTTCCATGTTTGGTGATGCATAAGGCATTTGGAAAGAACCTTGGGATAACTGAAGTGAGTTCAAGAAATGGAAAGGTATCTTACATCTACATTACACACATTAAGCCTCTTTGGGTTTCTTCTAGGTTATGAATTGTTGTCGTCTTTGAAACTACAAATGTGGTTAAATAACCTTGTCTATCCATGTACTTATCCTACATATACAATGCATATGTAAATTCTCTTATATTTCTTTCAAGCTTATGTTTTTTTGGGTGGAGGATATTTAAATATTAGGAAATTAAATATTATAGAATATTGATAGATATCTTTCCAATTTATAGAATCTAGATAGATATCATTATGAGAGTAGAGTTTTCCCTTATAATCACAAAAAAAATATATGTATTCAAAAATTTATGTGGGTATTTGCAGAATTTAAATTTAAGTAGATAAAAAAAACCTCTTTTACACCTATGGGGATTCTATTTAGTACAACTGAAAGTAGAAAATGGAATTTCAAAAACAATGTATGAAGTTTAGATCCATATTAATCTTGGATCTATGAAGTACAAAGAGGATTAAATCTCTTCCTAGATGCTTGATAAATCTAAAGCTAAATGAATCTAGGTCAATAAATTATTGTTAATAATAAAAATAAGCTACATAAATAAACAAATGCATCATAAATACATAAACAATAAAGCATGAACACAATATTTTGAATATAGGAACTAATTGAATTATCGTCAATGGATTCTTCATGCCTTTAAATAGGCTATATTACATAAGTATATGATGTGAAAAACCATGGTTATTATAAATCAAATACACCCAAAAGTTCCAATGGTAAATTGATTTTACGACCAAGTTAAGTTTACCCAAACTACCACAACAATAACCAACCAATAACTTGTAGCTAATTAATTGTGCCCACAGGTGTGCCTATTTTGGAATAGAGTTTCCATAATTTTAATTTAATTATCAATAATTAATAATTGGGCCATAACATTTAAACTGCTTTTGAAATAAATATGAACCTTTGGTATATAACTATAATTAATTATATCTCAAAATATTCAGTGGAGCTTAAAGTACTACCATCTACCTAATAATAACTGATAATTAAATTAAAATTTTGGAGGCCCTATTCCAAAATAGACATGCATAACATGATTTATTTTTATTTAAAAAGCACTTTTGAACACATGAATGGATTCAATGCCCTAAAAACCCCACTTGGAACTAGAAACTTGCATATTAAACAACTCAAACTTATAATCCTTAAAACTTTCTATAGAATTTTGGGTCTAACTAACCAAGAAAAGAGGTTGGAAAAGAGTCATTTTGTTTATCAATTAGATTAAGCATATGTGTGTGTGTGTGTGTGTGAGAGAGAGAGAGAGAGAGTGAGAGATTAAAAAATAATACTATTGTTATAAATAATTTGCTATTTTTTATTATTTTTATGATATTATTATTTTTCACTAAAATATTAATATCTGGAAATTTTATTTTTTTAGAAAACAAGATTTTATTTTTTGTAATGATAAAATCTTAAACTGCAACCATGAACTCATCAAGAGGAGTTTATAATTTTCACAATTTCCATTGACATTGAAGAATTTATTTTCCCACATTTACAAAATTTAATGAGAGCAATTGGATCATTTTCAGAGCTACAATTAGAAAAAATAATGACAAATAAATAATAATGAGAGAAAAATTACTTCGGGGTTCCCTAGTAAAAATATTGTGTTCATTGTGGCTGAATGATTACATGTGTTTCGTTCTATCAGTTGAAATCAGGAACCGACTCTGGAAAAACTGTGGGGGAAACACATAGATCTAGGGTTTCAAGCAAGGTACTAGTGTTGGGCACCATGGAGGGGAGAGGGGGGGGACTTCCACTCCCTCCTACAGTCATGCAGTCTAGAACCAGTTTAAGAAGCCAATGGAAGTATAAACTGGGTGCATCATTATGGAAAAATAGAAAAGCATCCAATCACAGGGGTAGGAATAAAATCAACAAGGATTTAGAGGAGAGAAGAGAACAGGAGGAGGTATTCAGAGACCTAACCACAAGAATCTGATAGGAAGCTGCAAATGTAAGTCAACGATTACACGGGTGGTGTTAATTAATCGGCGCTACAAGTGCATAGGTACCATATGAGGACTTATGCACTAATATGGAAATTTATGGGGATATGGCCAATGGAAAGGGATTTGCATGCATGGATAAAGAACCATTGGAAACACAAAGGAGAAAAAACTCTTCACCTTGTGGCCAAGGTTTTCTTCACAGTAGTATTCACTAATTTATATGATAAAGACAAAGTGTTCGAAGGAGGGCCATACTTCTATGCTACTACATGCCTATACATGTGACCATGGTTGATGAACTTTGTCCCGGAATGAGAAACATTTACATCAGTGCTGGTATGGATATGACTCTACTCCCTACCTTTAGATTATTGGCTACCAGAATCCTTAAAAGCTATAGGCAATAAACTAGGTCATTTTTCAAAAATATTAGAAGTGACACTAAGCGGAAAATACACCTCCTTTTCCTGAATATGTGTATAAATGAACCTTTTTGGAGCACTTTCAGATGAAATCATTCTAGAAGTATATGATGAAGAATGGGTGCAGGTGGTACACTATGAACATCTCCCTTTTAGATGCCGCAAATGTCATGAAAACGAGCACCTCTTCAGAGACTGCCCTTTAAACAAAATGGAGAGCATTATTAAAGCCACCATAGTCAAAGATGCGGAAGGCTATACCAAAGTGGGTGGAAGAGGGAAAGGAGGGAAAAGGACCTAGAAGATAATCAGTGAGGAGAGGCAACCAGATCATAACAGGTTCAAGATATTAGAAGACCAGGAGGGGAACAATGGAATGAACCAGTTATTGGAGGATAATCCTGCAGAGAAGGAAAAAGATGAAAGAATGGAGGATAGACCATAAAATAGCAAGTAAAAGTAGGATCTTCCAAGCACTATGGAAATTGAAAAGGATGATAAGATGACCCCAAGTGAAGTTGGAATAGAGGAACATGATCTTTAGGAAATTCTTGAAAGGGAGAATCTCAATCTAGAAAAGTTCTTGGAGCACAAAAAAGACAAAGGGGTTGATTTGCTATCACAAGAGGAGTTTAATAGAGTACAACAACTCTTCCTTTGGAGATCTCAAGCAAAGGGCATTGGGGTCAAAAGGAACCATGATAATTAGGAAAGCAGAGGGGTAAAAATAATGGAGGCAACAATGGGACACTATCCCAAGAATCCAAGTAGGAAAAGAGGAAGAAAAAGACAAAATGAGCTGCTAATAGAGTGTGGAAAACTCATGATCAACTCAGGTAAGATGAAACACCTTATTAGTTACTCATTTACAAACGTTTCTTAACGAATCTTACAACATGGAATATTAGGGGTCTAGGTAGTAAAAGGAAACAAAGTATTCTTAGCAACAGAATAAAAGAGGAAAAACCAGATATGGTGTTTATCCAGGAAACAAAATGTTCAATAGATAAAATAAGAGAGATGCATAGAAAATGGCTGATCAAGTATGACTATATAGAAGTTAAAGCAGATAACATGGCAAGAGGGATTCTCACACTTTGGAACCCCGAGAAATTTGGAATCCTAGATGTTGAAGCATCCAAGAACTACCTATCGATGGTGATCCAACCTTTGGGTGATAAGGAAGTATCTTTGATCACAAATGTCTATGGTCCTTAAAAACTTGAAGACAAACTCATGTTTTTTACCTCACTGAAGGATCTTAGACAAAGGTATATGGTTATCCCATGGATGATGGGAGGGGACTTTTGTATGATCAAATCTCGTTTTGAAAAAAAAGTGGGACCAAAACACTAGACAGGGACTCCATAGCCTTTCAGAGCCTCTTAAATGACATGAGGCTGGTTTATATGGAGACAAGAAATGGTACCTTCACCTGGAATAATAAGAGGGGAGGACCTTCACAAGTGGCCTCTAAACTAGATAGACTCATAATCTTTGAGGACCTCATCCTCACAAGCCTTGAATTGTCAACTATAAGCCTCCCTTTTGGAGGCTTACATCATTGGCCTATCCAACTTGAAGCCTCCTTTATAGGCACTCTAAGAAACAAACCTTTTAGGTTTGAAAAAATTTGGCTAACCCATCCTGACTTCATCAACAATATTGGGAAATGGTCAACATAAGATATGCACATTCAAGGTACTAAGATGTTCCTTTTGTACTAGAGATTGAAACATATCAAACTCAGGCTTAAAGATTGGAACAAAAATGATTTTCGAAAAAACTACAGGGTATTAACCAAGTCCTCATCTTGGATGGCTTTACTAAGGAAGGGAGCATACAAATTGAATCTCTACAACAGGAATGGAAAGACATATGCAAGAAAGATGAGATCTTCTAGAGACAAAAATCAAGGGTACAATCAATAAAAAAAGGAGAAAGAAACACAATGTTTTTTCATAAGTCTACCATGGATCATAGGTCTCATAACAGGATCTTAAAACTTAGAGACATTCAACGAAAATAGCTCAGCACCCACAAAGAAATAGAATCAGCTCTAGTAAAACATTTCCAAAGAATAGAGAAACAGCCTCTCATAGATAGATCACAATTCATCAATGACTTCACAAAGCACATAAGCTTGTACAAGAGAAGACAATTACAATCTTAATAGGCCAGCGACTGAAGAGGAGGTCAGTGAAGTCATCAAAGAGATGCAAAATGGGAAAGCTCCAGGCTTGGATGGGTTCAATGTAGATTTCTTTAAAGCATGTTGAAAAATAGTCAAGCAAGACATCCTTGACGCGGTGGAGGACTTGAGGCAAAATAAAATTGTTTTGAGGGCACTTAATGGCTCTTTCATAACTTTGATTCCAAAGCAGGAAAATGCTATGACACCAAATGGATTTAGACCCATAGCATTATGCAATGTGGTGTACACAATTATTTCCAAAATCATTGAAAACAGGCTTAAGCCTCTTTTTCCAACTCTTTTGTCTGAGGAGAAAACTCGATATGTGGAACGAAGGAAAATTCTGAATAACATCATTCAAGCTCACAAGGTGATACACTCTTTGAAGAGAAATAAGTAGGTAGGTATGATCATACAACATGATCTAGCAAAGACTTATCATAAGCAAAGTTGGGCATACATTAGGAAGGTACTATCAGCGTATGGCTTTGATCATAATTGTATAAGATGGGTAATGGCACTTGTAACCCCCTCTAGTTTTTCCATCCTGCTTAATGGCTCACCATCCAGAAGCTTTAGGCCTTCGAGAGGCCTCAGAAAAGGAGATCCACTCTCCCCTTTCCTCTTCATTCTCATGATGGAAGGTTTAGGTAATTCGATCAAATATACCAAAGTAGAAGGACAAATCCAGGGTCTTAAACTCATCAAGAGTGGGGATTCCTTGACTCATCAACAATTTGTAGACGATACCATGCTATAGTTTAAATCCATGATCATGCAAGCTAAAGCTTTCAAGCAAATCCTGAACAACTTTGTTATGGCCGCGGGTATAGAGGTAAGCCTTACCAAATCAAAGATTTTCTTTTTTGATACTATTAAACACACATGGGGAGCGAGAAAGATATAAATGATAAAGCATGCAATTCAATTTTTATTCACAAATGACAGACTTTTACAGTACATGTGGTGACCGTTGGGATTCACATCCCAAGGTCCCTTGGACTACTTTTTTCCATTCAACTTCCACACTAACCCATTTAGGACTAGGTGTCCAACATTCCCCCCCTTAATCTGAAGGGTTATGTATGAGTCCAAGAAGAGAGCTGAAATACAAAATGTGCAAAAATGCATGGCAGCACTAGGCCGAATGTGCTCTATGAAATGTTGGTATAAAGGGCGGTGGTTTAAGGATGACCACGAACACTGGAATGCTTAGTGCAGTTCCCGGAACTCTTCCAAAGTTGGCAAGAAGCTGAAGTCTTCTGCTAAAGGAAGTGATCCTATTGTTTTAAACACGGAAACCTTCAACCATAAAAGGGAGGTCTCACCCCGCATAAAAGGTAAAACTTCAACCTGAAAAGGGAAGTCTCAACCTGTGATGGTTTAAGGATGACCAACAACTCTGGAATGCTTATGCAATTCCTGGAACTCTTCCAAAACTAGCAAGAAGCTGAAGTCTTCTGCTAGAGGAAGTGTTATCAATTTTGTTCCCGGAACTCTTCCAAAACTGGCAAGAATCTGAAGTCTTCTGCTAGAGGAAGTGTCCCATATTTCCAACTAAAGTCATGTTCAGGCATCTTTGTCTCTGGCTACAACTTTGAAACTGATGTGGCAAGTTGTGGCTCAGGCTCGCTTGATGTGGCTTTGAAGCTTGTAGATGACCATCATTTCCCACCCTATCAGATACAAGGTGAGAAGATGGAGAAAACTCAACTGCAAGACTGTTCAATATTCTGGAACAAGTTCTGACATGTGTTTGAAATATCTTCTTGGCTGTTGATGCCCATTGCCAAGAAGCGATCCATCCTAGATGAATATTTGTTCTTGCAGGGTGTTTGTTTTTGAAGCATCTGTTTGAAGAATGACTAGTTTTATGACAATGCTTACATGGATGAAGATCAAAAAAGTGATCTTTCAAATGGCCAACTTGATCACAGTGTTGGCATTTCATGATTTGTTATTGTTGTTGCTGTTGTGGAAGAGGAGCAGAGTCTAGAACAGCTGAAGTTGAACTGTCATGAGGAGCAGGTGAACTGTCATGAATAAAACCAGCACTCTGAAACTGAATGGGCTTGGCGTAGTCTAGAATATGAAAGGACAATTCCTTGTCATATCCAAGACCGGTTCTGTGCTTGTTGTGGACAAGTTGTTCCCAAGGTCTGATGATGGGCTTGGGAAGTGCAGACTGAGTTTCTGCATCTGCATGTACAACTGCTGCTTTATTTGAATGATGAAGAACATTATTGACATGCTGCTGATGGGTGGTTGGCTCAATGTTCTGAACAAAAACAGGTTCAGAATGGTGTCTATTTTGATGTAGCTCTTCTTGCTGTAGCTGTGATTCAAGGTGCAAAAAATTAATCTTTTCCTGTGCATTTTGTAGACATGTATGAATTTCTGAGAGAGAGGCTTTGCTAATTTGGAATGTGTCATTAGAAGTAGATTGTATTAGAGTTTTCAAAAACTCTAATACTTCACCAATTTGATCCATTTTCCGAAAAAAAAAATGCAGTGCCTTAATGATACTTTGGGTTCCTCAGAAAGCTAAAAGCTTCTTGGAAAGATATTTCAAGCTTCAAAAATCCATTTTTTTCACAATATTCAAACAAGAATTACACTGCTTCATTGAGTGTCAGTTTTCATAACAAGTGGGTACATGGCCTGCTGTAGGTGTATTCTTTAAAGCATATGATGGCACCAAAACCCAACCTTCAACTAGTTCATGATATGATGCACGAACACAATCCGATATTTAAAAAAAAATACAAAGCAGTAAAGACATAACATCAGCCTGGAGACGTGTGACCAATGGACTAATAAGTATGCCAAGAGTGACAAGCCTCTTACTCTGCTATAGAAATCCGCACCACTAATTCGACAATGGTTCCTGTGCCAGCAATAGAAGTCATTATTGACTGGGACTGAAGAAAAACTCAGTGAGAGTTTCTGTCAAACACTTATTGGCATACTACACTCTTATGCATTTGGAAGA
This sequence comes from Pinus taeda, assembly GCA_000404065.3. Taxonomy (NCBI): domain Eukaryota; kingdom Viridiplantae; phylum Streptophyta; class Pinopsida; order Pinales; family Pinaceae; genus Pinus; species Pinus taeda. The sequence goes on along the minus strand of APFE031669920.1, from coordinate 25,443 downwards.
CCTTCAGCTCTGGCCTGCTTATTCACAGTCAATAGCAGAGAAAATGCCCAGCTCAGCTTCTGGGAATTAGCACAAATTCTGGTCATAAATTTATCTCTGCATGGTGACTGAATTGTGATCCAACTGATTTCTATTGGTTCAGGAAATAAACTACTCTGTCCACAGCCTCCTTAAATGACAATTTCGGCTCCTTTTTGGCACATAAATTTTGGCTTTTATATCCTGCAGATCAGACATATAATTCATCTTCCTTCAGGACAGAGATAATTTTTGATCTTCCTGCACCATAGTTTCTTCAATACCCTACTCAGGCTTCTTACACTTCTGCAGTTAAAATCCTCTGGAATTCAACCTCTTATTCCTCCATCTTTCAGACTATGTCACAGCTACAGCAAGGCCATAGGGTTACACTTGACTGGAGGTGTGAATGCACAATTAACCAAATGATTTGAAACTCATACTTCAACTACTGGAATGGATTACACGGTTCTACTCAGCTGATACCACGGCTCTCAGCTGATGCCCATCATATATTATATATCACAGCCTTTCCAAAAGGGAAATGCACTTATCCAAAATTCAACATAATATGGCAAGGAATTTAATATGGCGTTCAACGCTATTTACCAACGCATATAATGGCTTCAACACAAAAACCAACTTACAAAACAAATATACGTATTCACAGTCATGCAATGGACGGTCTTCTTATATATGAGCCACAACCTCGAACATCATTATCCTGCTATCCTCCTACACAAGAGCAGAACAACCAACCTCGACTCTCTTCCCTTCGGCTACTGCTAGTTCCAATAAACCTAACATCCAGTTCCACCACCCAGGTGGGCCATTAATTTGCGAATCTCCAGTGCTACTGCTTGGTATATCGACATTATACATACCATTGTGTCGATCCAAATCGCAGCAACTGATACATGAATAGATTAATTTACCAAGGCTAATTTCAATCCACCATTGAACTATCCAAATGAGTTGCAATGGAAACGCTAAGCTCTGAAATGTTGTGCGAGTACCTGACGCTGGCTCCCATCATCCATGTAAATGAGTGAAGTGAAGTTTTATATTAACATAACAGAGCCAGTTTCAAGTTTCGACTGACTGGACTAGCTCTACTCATAAGATTAGCCTTATCCTGGTTACACCCTCTGTCTATCTGAAGCAACAGCCTTGACAAAACAAAGCTTTGAATTGCCCTAAACCTTATAGTCTGATTGCAAAACTCTTACGGGTTATGAACCAGGAAGAGCAAGAATGGGAGGGATCTCTTATCCCCTGGTCACACAAGGGAGAGTGCCCCAGCCGTTTCAAAATCGAACCATAATGCAAACCTGGAGTAAAATAACGTAACTGAGATATACCAAACAGAGCCTCCAGCTTCAATGCACCAGCGTTCAATCCTTCATAATCTTTCACACAGAGATTTGGTACACGTGGGTTATGGATGGCAGGATGTCAGGCCATCATTCAACGTTTCAATAGTGGGTTTGCAACAGAGGCAGCGCTAGAAAGGCAACGTGTTATGGACAGAGACGAGTTTGCAGAGAATATGAAACGGTTTTGAAATGTATTCAACTAAACAGGGCGTAGGAATTATAAATAGAATATGTCGGGGCAGCGCAGGTGTGGCAGAACGCAGGTATGGCAGACAAAATTAATGTAGCGTTACAGGTAATGAAGACTAGGCCAGCACTATTCAAGGCAACTCAGATCAGTTGCTCAGGGAAAACAGGCCACACATCATGGCTCTGATACCATGTTAAACACACATGGGGAGCGAGAAAGATATAAATGATAAATCATGCAATTCAATTTTTATTCACAAATGATACACATTTATAGTACATGTGGTGACCGTTGGGATTCACATCCCAAGGTCCCTTGGACTGCTTTTGTCCATTCGACTTCCACACTAACCCATTTAGGATTAGGTGTCCAACAAATACTAACATTGCTATTCAGAGAAACCTCACTAGAATTCTTAGCTTTCAAAGAGAACAAATACCCTCAAAATATTTGGGAATTCCTCTAATGGACAAACCTCTAAGCAAGGCAGTTTGGGAGCCAGTTACTAATAAACTCCTGGGCAAAATTTGGAAATGGACAATCAGGTCTTTGAATTTAGTAGGACAAATAGTGTTAACAAAAGCATTCCTACAAACTACTCTGATCTTCATGCTTTCTGCCCTTCCTACTCCTAAAGGGGTTGTGCAACAAATCAGAAATATACAAGGAGACTTTCTTTTGGCCAAAGGGGAAGAGAAAAAGAAATGGGCTTTGGTAGCTTGGGATAAGATCTGTAAACCTAGGACACATGGAGGCTTGGGACTTGATGACCCTTAAACTCTAAGAAAATTTTTGGGGGTAAAACTATGGTGGAGATGTCTTAAGGAATCGTTAACCCCTTAGGCCAAGGAGTGGAAACAAAAGTATGCAAATACTTAGCAAGAAAGGGATCAAATTCGTATGCCTGGGCTTATCAAAGGCTCCCACATTTGGAACAAATCTTGGGAGAATAGAGCCACAGTTGAGAAACACAGTTTCTGGGAGATTAGAGATGGAGACCTAGCATGGTTTTGGGAGGACAACTGGCAACAAGAACCTAACATGTTAACAGAAGAACTAGCCAACCTCAAGAATGACACTGAAAACAAAGGCTTACTCAGGGTAAATGATTTCTGGGATCAGGATAGGAGCAAAGGAAATGGAGAATATGGAAGAGCCTGGTATATAGTGAAGATACTTCTTTGAAATCCTAGGCAGAAACTCTTGTAGTTATCTTAGAATAGAGAAAGATTTTGACTTCAACATCATCAGACCAACTAAGATGGGGAAAAAATAACGAAGGCAACTTAAAACTCAAAGAAGCCAAGAGAATAGCCCTAGAGCTTGACTTTCCAAACCTATATAAGGTATGGAATGAACTTTGGCAGAACTAGACCTGGATGAAAATCAAATTGTTCATGTGGTTGGTGCACCACAAAAAAGAACTGACTTGGGAAAACATTCAAAAAAGATGTGTTGCTAGTCCATCTAGATGCCAGTTATGTGGAATACAAGAAGAAACAATGGAACACATTCTCAACCTCTGCCCATTCACCTCCACCTTGTGGAATTGGGTGGCTTCAATCTTTAGACAAACAGATAATGATAATTGCGGCATTACTGAGACTTTGAAGAATTGGAGGAGAAAATTCTTTTAAAATGAAATAATAAACAAAGTGTGAGCTTTGGTTCCAGGCTTTCTAATCTGGGATGTCTAGAAAGAACGCAACAATAGGATATTCAAGAACAAAATTGGCTCATCTTAAAGCATCATAGCTTAGATCATTAGACAACTCTAGGAGACTCTAGGTGTTAGCACCTAAATCTGCCTTAGGTTGAAGGAAGGCAACATTCAGGGTAACCACAAACCACACTCAGTCTAGTAGCTAGCCCTACCAGAATAGGAGAGGGCTCTCTCTGATTCATGCTCAATGAATAGATAAACGATATGGTCTGAGATGACTTACAATGAAATATTTGATTTTAGGCTAGTTAAATAAATATGGAAAGAAGAAGCAATTTTTGATAAATGACTGAGTTTCTGGGATGTATGGGACCAATGAACAAAATGAGCATAGAATTTAAGACAAAGGCACATATTACATCGTGAGGCAAGATAGGTGGAAAGTCTAGCAATTAAATTTGAAATAATGTGGAATGGAAACATTGTTTAGGAGGGTGAAAGGGCATAAACACATGAATCCTTTTGAAATGAAGAAGAACACCTAACGTGAAACTTTCCCACATGCAGAGTAATACACATGAATTCTAACTTATCTTACTTAGAAAATTTCACTGGAAATGAATATGAATGAGTTGTGAAACATAACGAAATACATATGAAACATAAAGAGAACACATTTTCTACACTCACACCACATGAATCTCATGAACCAGAGATGCTGCCTTTCATTAATTCTTCGTCAAAATATACAATGAAGAACTGAGTTTCTCTCCCACAGTCTCCCAAAAATTACAACCAACCCTTTGCAAATAGTTTTGCATACAATAAATAGGCTATGCCATTGGGAAATAGAACGACCCACAACTGGGGAGTTTTTCAAATGATTGCAAATTGGAAATGGAAAGCCAACCAGTAGTTATAGGTGCAGCAATACAAAAATGACAAATGGCTTGGGTGACCACTCGCCTTCCTTTGCCACTTAGATAGAAGCCAACCTTTACTGAAAATACTCTTTAAACTTTTCCTTAGTTTTAAAAAAAATATAGTGTAAATGAGTGGGCCCACTTGTACAAAGTCGTGAATCAAAATGTTGCGGAGTGGAAGTGATTTTGGCCTTTGGGTCTATATGCACCGCGCCCAAACCTATATGCACCATGCCACTTTGGAGGTGATTTTTAGGTACCCGCTGGAGTTCAAATTGTGCCCAAGTGTGCTTGTTGGAAAGCCCTGCCTCTCTACTTTCCATCCCAGGTGGAATTTCTGAATTTGGTGCTCATTTGCCCCTCCGAAACTTCATTCTCCCAAGACTACTTCCTGTGTGTCAAAATAGGGGCAAAGAGTTCATTTTTTGAGTGTTTTTGACCTCCTGGGGACACAAAACTTGCCCAAACTTCTTTTCCATGAACCAACAGTCATGGTTTTTCATGCTGAATCCAAAAATTTAAACCATTTGTGATTTGGAGCTCCCAATCCTAAGTGTCGCACCACAAGGAGAAAAACCCTATGTTGTGCCCAAAAATTTGTCATGTGACCAAAATTGCCCCAAATTTTTTGAAATTTGGGCTGGAGGTTCCCTATGAGGTGCTATGCTAGGCCATAGAGGCTTTACCTAAGATTTGAAGCCGATATTTCTCTTTTTTCCTCTTTTACCTCTTTGTCGCTTTGCTCAATTTCGCCTTCAAATTCCTTATCCGCGACTTTGAACTCATGTTTCATGCCCTGTAGTGATAGACCATCCACCTCAATATGGTTTTGTCCTTGTTGGCCTTCTCTAACAAATGTCTACTACCTCTTTGATAGGTGATGAATACTGGCATAGTAGTGGTCTCATGGTGCTCATACTTATGAGAAGGACCACCTATCTCATGCCCAACCTCTGATAATACCTGTGAAGTGTTGAAGAGGTCGCAGGAGATGAAGTCATCCCAAGTAGTGCCCTGTAATCCCAACTGATGATCCACCAAAATCTTAATAAGAGAAAAGTGATAAACATTGTTAAGTTGCTACTGAGGGGTTTTGTGCTGCATGAAGGTGTTAATCCTCTCTATGTTCCTGCAAATGAAATATGGGATATTTATCATCCGTACCCTGGTAAAGTGCATGAGCAACCTGATGTGATAGGAATATAGATGAGAGAACCTCTCCTCACAACTGAAATATTTCATGATCAAGTTCATGAGTGGAGCATATTCATCTTTCAAATATCAGAATGGAAAAACTCTTTGGAGCTGCCTCAAGAAACTGGCCTTAATGTAAGGCTCATAATGCTACTGATCAACCTTCTATTTTTTGTGCCACGGTTCTCCAACATTCGATATGTCGGTTGCTAATGAGACAGTTTCAGGTGTCAGTGTGAAGGTGACACCGGCCAACATAGAGTGATCTCGATGTAGGTGAAGCAAAAAAAGATGGGCCAACTCATGATGGAATCGGACACTAGCCACCTTTTGAAAAAACTCCAAACATGACAAATGCTGGAAACATGACATAGAAAGAGGGTAGGCCTGCAATTCTGTAAGTGTGGTTGGTTCATCCCTAACATGTTTGCCACTTTTATGATGTCTTCGGGGAGCCTGTTCTTTGGAGGATGAATCACTTTGGGTTTCCATCTCATACTCCGATGAATGCTCAGATTCCATGATTGTTGTATATGGACTCTGCTTGTACTACCCTTTGATGATGGTAGTGAAACTATGTGATGTTGTGATCTCTGGCAATTGGAAGGGATTCAAAGCGATTTGATGCAAATTTGGCACAAATTCGGGCCTCTGTGGGTGTTGACCGTGCAACAAACCCATTGCGCCGTGCTCTGTATGTGCATTGCACCCATATATTTTCACCATTGCGCGGTCGCGCTTTGTGCACCGCACTCTCTATGTGTGTTGCGCCCCTCTTCTTGTGCGTCGTGCCCTTGAAAACTCCTCCAAACTCACCCAAACACGTGCTAGCTCTCTCACAAACACTTTGCAATGTTTCTCTTTACTTTGGTATGCAAAATGACTATGTTTCTTGTTGAAATTCTATATAAAGGCATTTGGAGTAATGGGTTTGATTTTTGTTTCTTCAAGACCCACTTTGCTAATGTTTTGTTTTGACACTTTTCTCTGATTTAATGCAACTATGTATTTCACTTTTCCCTTTGAATTTTTAGCTAAATGATGAAATTTTTTGGCACTTTTTGCAGGGGTTGTTGACATGGCCTTTGGCCAAGGAAACCATGACTGTGCCTGAAGAGATAAACTAGAAATTTTTTTGAAATTTATCACAAATGAGACACTGTTTGACTTTTCTTCAAAACAAAGTTTTGAAGGACATTCGTAATCTGTCAACATCACGATGAAAATCTTTGAATCACAACTTTGTAAGGGCCTATCTCTGGCCTGCATGGCTTTATTGAACATGGTTGAAGACCAGATTGACTAATCCCTAGACCTAATGACTGAAAGTGGCTCTCATCCATTAAAATATCAAACATTGATTGTCATGGACTTTAGTGAACATTGATGAAAAGACCTAAGCTAGCAGGTGCCAGACATAAGGGGAAACGACTAACAGGACCTTTTCCGTCAGATTATGGCATGCCCCTAGTGGAATGGAGCTGAGTGGATGGAGCGAGACACCTAAATGTGAAATGCAGAAAGAGTTTTGATCTCTGACAGAGGACTGACAAGATTGACTCTAACATTAGCTCCAATGGGGGGTGGTAGCTGCTTGGAGGTGCCAAGAACAACAGATCTCTGGAAGAGCTAGACAGTGCCTTGGTCCATTGGGCTATGGAGTCATTATTTCGACAAACAACACAAGACTCTGACTCATTTATGAAACCAAAATGACCAAAAATTGACTCAAATTTGACATTGAAATGACTTGAACACTAACTTGACCAACTCTAACCAAATTGAAATAAAATGGTATTTACAGTGACAGTGGAAGCAACGTCAATAACTCAGAAATGGTACCATTTGAGTAGTCGACCATTGATCGGCCCTCATAGACAATATTCCCCGTTCATTTCCTTCAGAAGAAAAGCATTCTGACCCTGATATGCTCCAATCTTGAAGGGACCTTTCTAGAGGTTCTCGAACTTACCATGCTTACCTTTTTCCTCATTCCTTGCATCCCACTTCAGCACCACGTCATCCAACTAAAATTTGTCTGCCTTTGCTTTTCTGTCTTAAATTTTCTTGATTCAACCTTCTCTGCATAAGATCTTCTTCACTGGCAGCCTCCTGGAGAAGTTTGACTACCGAGGCTACGAGAGAGGTAGGAAATACTGTATCAACTCCATAAACAAGCTCAAACGGTGACGTACAAATGAATTTCTTTTGACTGACCCGATCTGCCCAAAGTGCATTGACCAACCTCTTATGCCAGGTCTTCTTGTTTATTTCCAGCGGCTTCTTGATGATGTTGACCAATGACTTATTAGAAGACTCCGCTAATCCATTGCCTTGCAGATGATAGGCAGCTGAGTGACCCAAAATGATGTGATATTTATGACAAAACTCTACCATCTTTTTTTATTTGAATGCTACTGCGTTATCAATGATTAACTTATTCGGGCAACCAAAGCGAGACAAGATGCTATTTACAAGGAATGAAATAATTACTGCATCTGTAGCTTGTCTGGTGGGAATTTCTTCGATCCATTTTGTGAAATAATCTGTTACTGTGAGGATCCATTTACGTTGACCAGAAGAAGTGGGATGAATTTTACCAATGATATCCAACCCCCATTGTTGAAAAGGGGCACTCACTTCAATGGGCTTGAGTGGTAAAGGCTGTAACTTCTGCCTTCCTTCAAAAATCTGACACTTATGTCAGCTCTTGACCATCTTATATACATCAGCAAACAATGTCGGCTAATAGTATCCTGCTACCAGGATTCTGTTGATTTCTAAAAAAGGTGACCACCACAGTCTCCCTCGTGGCAATCCTTCATGACCTTCTTTGCTTCTTTTTCCACCAAGCAATTTAACAGAACTCCACTAGGAGCTTTCCAATAAAGTGAAGAATTTAGAATGCAAAACTTGCAAGCCTTCAATTGAGTGTTCTAGCTTTGTTTCTAGTCATGCCGGGCGGTGGTGACAAATTTTTAAGAACAAATATGATATCTTAATACCATGGAGAAAGAGCAAACATTTCAGATACCTGAATTGGTGATCCTTCCTCATTCTCATCGAACATAGCAGCGATCAAATTTATGTCTAAGGCATGCAAGTTTGACTCAGTCATTAACTTTGCCAATCCCTGTCCTTTAACAAGATTTGTGGGCTTTATTTCCACATCATACTCCAACAAAGCTGCAATCCACTTGCCTCATCTTCCTTCCGAATCGGTCTGCACTAAAACATATTTGACAACAGCGTAAGGAACATAGGCCAAAATATGAGAATGTAGAATATATACCCGAAAATCTTTCAATGCTTTCACAAGTGCAAGGGCTTTGTTCTCAATGATGTTGTATTTTAAGGCTGCATCTCTTATGGCTCTGCTAAAGAATGCAATGGGTCTTTCATGATCATCTCTTTTCTACAATAACATAGCTGCCATAGTATGCTCCAAAGAAAATGAAAACAATATGAAATCCTAAGTGTAGTCCGCGCTGACTAGAACTGGAGCTAAAGAAAGAGCCAATTTGACTAAATTCAAAGATTTTACAGCCTGCTCCATCCATTTCACTTGGCTATCCTTATTAAGCATGTTTGTAATCTCTCTTAGGTGTTCAGCAAGATTAGGTACAAAGCAGTGTAGAAAATTCATTTTACCATTGAAATATTGAATCTCTTTCTCATTCCAGGGTAGATCGATTTACTGAATCGCTTGTACATGTGATGGGTCAATACAAATGCCATATTTTGAGATAATGTGCCTGAGTAGTTTGCCTTACTCCATGGTGAAAAAGCTCTTTTTCGGATTCAGTGATAGGTCATATTTTCTGCACTTTTGAAAGACAGTTTTTAGATGGTACATGCATTCTTCAAATACCATCAAATCATCCAGGTACACAACCAAAAAGACATCCTTCTCATTTTCGAAAGCCAAGTCCATTGCATGCTGAAATGTGGCACCCATGTTCTTCAAACCGAAAGGCATTTTATCATAATGAAAAGTTCCCCACGGAGTGGTGAACACTGTCTTGTCTCTATCATCTTCATGGACAAAAACTTGGTTATATCCACAATAACCATCAAGTAGTGACATACGAGATGCTCCCACTACTCGCTGAAGTATATGGTCCATTTTGGGCAGTGGATA
>APFE031669920.1:0-15918 GCA_000404065.3 Pinus taeda | reverse complement strand
AGTGGATAGTTATCTTTCAACGAAACTTTATTGAGATTTCTAAAATCAATGCACAAGTGAATCTCACCTGTCTTCTTTTGTACGGGCACCAAATTAGAGATCTAATCCGAAAATCTGATGGGAACAATGGTTCCTGATTTGTACAACCTGTTTATCTCCTTTTCAATTGGTGGCAGCAGCTTTGCATTTAGCTTCCTCAACTTCTGTCTGAAAGGTTTCTGATTGGGCTTAATTGGTATAGTGTGCTGAATTATATTGGTACCATACATCTTTAAGTCAAAATAGTCCCAAGAAAACACATCTGCAAATGAAGACAACAAACTGATATATTTATCCTTTGTCCTTTGTGGCAATGCTTTAGATCATTTTACCATTTTTGGATTAGCAGCTATTCCGATATTGACCTCTTCCACACCCTTTTCTGTTGGTTGCAATGTTGGTTTGTGGGCTACGTCATCTTGATCAAAGAGTTCTTCTAGAGGTATCAAGCCTTTAGGAATAATGTTATTATTTAGCTGCAACACGTCCATTTGATTGATATGCACATCATCTTTACCATCGTCATTTTCTACATCAATTGAGGTTTCTTTGAACTTACCTTTGTTTTGCCGAAAATCATCAATCTCCTCATCATCTTGGAAGACTTACCAATATCTCTAATTGTCTAGGATGGTCAGACGATGCTTGACATGGATTTCGAATTTATTACTTGAGTTCATTGGGATTTTCAAACTACTTGCTGCCTTAGCAGGAGCATCAGCAATGCTATTTTGTATACGAGGCACACATGTCAAGGTGTATTCTGAAAATAATTTTAGGATGTCTAGGACTGCATTTCTATAAGCCTGCATCCGAGGATGCTTTGCTTGATATTCGCCTCTGACCTGCTTAATCACCAATTCGGAGTTTCCATATACTGAAATCCTCTTTGCATTCAGCTTTCTTAGAATTTTTAGGCCAACAATCAGAGCTTCATACTCAACTTCATTGTTAGAACAATCAAAAGCCAACTTGTAAGAGCATACCCGCACATTACTAGGCACTTTGTTCGTTGAGGAGAAAGGACTGCGTACCCAAATCCCAATTCCAGTGCCATCATTTCCCACTGCTCCATCGAAATCCATGGTCCACAAACCTTCTTCCTCCTCTTGCAAGTGTTGAAAATATGTTTGTTGTGCTTTGTCTCCTTGCTGTCCATTACTTTCAGCTGATCACTCAACGATGTTCTACTGTTCTTGTCCTTCTCTCTTTAAAACTCCTCTAAAATTTTCTGTTATTTTTGGAATATCATTTGCTTCTACTAACTGACTATCGATATCATTGAAACTATCAGAATACAAAATGAAAGACTCTAAATATATATGTACATAATTAATCGGATGAATTATTGGTTTCTCCTTGCTTGTAATCATGTATTTCATTTTTTGTTCCCGATATAATTTCCTCATTTGGCCAAACACTGGAATCGTTGCGTAGGAGAAATCTAGCTGTAGTGTCCCTTTCAATTTCGCTACCCAAGACCTAGAAAGAAGCATGCCAAACCTGGGAGGAATATCTGCTACAACAATATCCATCAAAACATTCTTCATTGGCATTTGATCCAGACTCACAACCAAGTCTTTGATGAGCCCGATACATCTTACTTTGCTGGAATCAAATGAATAGAGATCATGGTATTGTCGGGTGATGTCCAGACCCAGCTTATCCATGATAGCCTTTGGCATGAGATTGTGAGAAGCTTCGGAATTGAACATGGCATTATGTAACACAAAATCATGCAATCTTAAACTTATATAAAAAGGTGGCACATCACTATTAGGAGAATCACCATTCGATGATAGCCCAAAAATCATTTCGGGTTGATCATCTTTGACATTCACCATGGCGGACATTAGGTCAAAATTCATTTTAGATACTTGACTTCTATAACTATTGTTCCTCATTATTTCAGTCAAGGGAATGGATACTTTCAATTTAGAAATTTCATTCTCTAAATTAAAAGCGGGAATCTTTTCTACCTCTTTGACTGGGATTTCTTTCCTTTCCTTTTCTTTCGATGCAATTGGCTGGCTTGATTTTTCTGCTGATGGTGATTTGCTACCATCCAGATCAACTGCGTCCTTTCCTTTCCTTTGTGAAACTGATGAATCATTCTTTGATGCCTCAACGTCCTTCCTCTTCTGAATTGGTTTGACCGGCACATCTTCGTTTCTAACTGAATACTGCTTCTGCTAGGCAGACAGAGCATTCATATAGCCTCTTTGGTACTCATCCGATTCTTCCTCCAAAACGGTATCATTGGCTAGAATGAAATTTTCATCTTTGTGTATAGCCAAGCTTTCGGCATACTCCTCATCCTCTGTACTATAAATAGGTAAATCATCCGGAGTAAAGAAGTGGTTTTCTTCACCTATTATATTGTCATCCTCATCAGATTCCAGTCCATGCATGAAATTTTGCTGCAAAGGTGGTTGTACTGGCTACTGTGTTGTTTGCTCTTGGGCTCGCTGATCTCTCTGCCTTATTCTATATTGTGGTTGTTGCTAGCCACAGAAGTAAGGATTTCTAACTTGTGGCTCTGGTTTTTCAAGTTTCACCCTTTCAAGCATCTTCTCTACCTTCCGGAGTAATTGATCTACCAGGGAAGATTATTATTTTACGGTGACCTTCTTCTCTGCCTTTGCTCTAGCCCTCATGGTGAGCAGATTTGCTTCAACGCTGACCGCGATCTTCTGCATATATTCCATTGTGGCTGGTTCTCTCTCTCTTAATTGATAAGCCATGTCAGCATCAAAACCATCTGGAAACTTCACCATGGCTAGCCCCACAGGTGGCCTTAGATGATCAGGAATTTCCTTATAAACAGAATTGAATCTAATGCAGTAGTCTTGGACCGACTCACCAATGTTTCATTTGATTTGCTCATATTCAGCCAGAATTTGAAGAGGATTCTTTTTCACTTCCCAACGGTTTAAAAATTGTCTTTGTAGGTTGGCCAAGGTAGCGATACATGCATCTGGAAAACCTCTCAACCATTTCCTTACTTCACCTGCAAATGTCTGTACAAAGAGTGTCATTGCCACATTCTCTGCATTGACCTTGTGAAGTTCATAGAAATATGTCGTTCTATCCACATGTTGCTGAGTGGTAATGCTGTTAGGAGTGCCATCCAAAAATGGGATTTTTCTTTGATAATCTGAGGGCATATCATCTAAAATTGGAGGCAGGACAACAGGTGCAAAATGAGTAGCCATCACTCTTGGTGGGTTTGGCTTTGGAGGTGTTGAAGGAGTGTGTGCAGTTTGTAGGGCACTAGCAATTGGAGTTTGAAGATGTGCCAAAATGTAATTATCAATTGACTAGTTAGCCCTTTCAGTCTCCATGTCTACAAGAAATTGTGTATTGGGGACAATAGAGTCAACCGCCCTTTCGGATTTGGTCTCGAACAATGATATTTCAAACTGCTCATCAAAATCTAGCTCTTCAAGATATTCAAAAATGTCAGGACATGAATGGGATTTGAACATGGGAGATATAGAGCTCTCTTGACGATGAAGTCTTGGAATCAAATTGGGATCTTCATAGATGTGCGAAGGATCTGGATCTGGATTAGCTCTAGTATATCTTCTAGAATCCAATGTGGTATTAAAAAAAATCAAAAGGACAAAACCAACTCACTCAGCGTATCAAATTCAAAACTTATCATCCAGAAGCTTAGAATTATGAAGAAGTAAGGGGAGTAATTTCAGTGCTCAGCAGGGTCACCACTATGTTAGCACCTAAATCTGCCTTAGGCTGAAGGAAGCCAACATTCAGGGTAACCACAAACCACGCTAGTCTAGTAGCTATCCCTACCAGAACAGGAGAGGGCTCTCTCCGAGTCACGCTCAGTGAATAGATAAACGATATGGTCTCAGATGACTTACAGTGAAATATTTGATTTTAGGCTAGTTAAATAAATATGGAAACAAAAATAATTTTTTGATAAATGATTGATTTTTTGGGATGTATGGGACCAACGAACAACAATGAGCAGAGAATTTAACACAAAGGCATAGATTACTTTGTGAGGCAAGACAGGCAGAAAGTCTGGCAATTAAATTTGAAATAACGTAGAATGGAAAGATTATTTAGGAGGGTGAAAAGGGCATAAACACATGAATCCTTTTCAACTGAATAAGAACACTTAACGTGAAACTTTCCCATAGGCAGAGCAATAAACATGAATTCTACCTTATCTTACTTAGAAAATTTCACTAGAAATGAATATGAATGAACTGTGAAACATAACGAAATACATATAAAACATAAATAGAACACATTTGCTACACTCACACCACACGAATCTCATGAACCAGAGCCACTGCCTTTCATTAATTCTCTGTCAAAATATACAATGAAGAACTGAGTTTCTCTCCCACAGTCTCCCAGAAATTACAACCAACCCTTTGCAAATAGTTTTACATATAGTAAATGGACTATGCGATTGGGAAATAGAACAACCCATGGCTAGGGAGTTTTTCAAATGATTACAAACTGGAAATGGAAACAACCATTAGTTACAGGTGCAGCGTTACAGAAATGACAAATGGCTTGGGTGACAGCTCGCCATCCTTTGCCAATTGGATAGAAGCCAACCTTTAGTGAAAATACTCTTTAAACTTTGCCTTAGTTTCTGAAAAATATAGTCTAAATGAGTGGGCCCACTTGTAGAAAGTCGCGATTCAAAAGTTTGTGGAGCGGAAGTGATTTTGGCCTTTGGGTCTATATGCGCCGCACCACTTTGGAGGCGATTTTGAGGTACCTGCTAGTGTCCAAATTGTACTTGAATGTGCTTGTTCAAAAGCCTTGCCTGTCTACTTTCCATCCCAAGTGGAGTTTCTAAATTTGGTGCTCATTTGCCCCTCCAAAACTTCATTTTCCTAAGAGTGCTTCCTGTGTGTCAAAATAGGGGCAGAGAGGTCATTTTTTAAGTGTTTTTGACCTCCTGGGGACTCAAAACTTGCCCAAATGTCTTTTTGATGCACCAAAAGTCATGATTTTTCATCCTGAATCCAAAAATTCAAACCATTTCTGATTTGGAGCTCCCAATCCTAAGCATTGCGCCAGTGGCGCGGCGCACAGGGAGAAAAACCCTGTGTTGTGCCCAAAAATTTGTCATGTGACCAAAATTGCCCCAAATTTTTTGAAACTTGGGCTGGAGGTTCCCTATGAGGTGCTATCCTGGGCCATAGAGGCTTCAACAATGATTCGAAGCTAATCTTTCTCTTTTTACCTCTTTTTCCTCTTTGTCGCTTTGCTCAATTTTGCCTTCAAACTCCTTATCCGAGCCTTTGAACTCATGTTCCGTGCCCTGTAGTGATAGGCCATACACCTCAATATAGTTTTGTCCTTGTCAGCCTTCCTTAATAGTCCCTCAAAGTGGATGTTGATGCGCTCTATCCAAGACTCTCAATCATTGTTAATCTCTTGTTCTAATGGAGTGAGCGCAATCCTCCTATGTTGGGCAGCTTGGCGATTCTCACGGATGTTTTGCAGCTCCATGATCTCATGCTGGTCTTTGAGCTATTTGTTCCTCTACTCCAAATACCCGATAATCCACTTGGCCCTCTCCAAATTGAGAGACAAGGCTTGGATCTCCATTTGTTGCTCCTGAATGGTCCTCCTATGTTTGGCACTCTCCACATCCATATCAACATCATGAATGAGGATGAAGTCGGCCTCTTGTTCACCTGATGTCCCCTCGTCATGTATGGGTCTCTTGCCCTTGTCTTGTACCCATGTTGTCGATGTCAGAAGCGAGGCCCCTTCCACCCCGGGTGGAGATAACACTCGCTTTGCTGCTGCAAACAAATGTATACTGCCTCTTTGATAGGTGATGAATATTGGCATAGTAGTGGTCTCATGGTGCTCATAGTGATGAGAAGTACCACCTATCTCATGCTCAACCTTTGATAATACCTGTGAATTACTGAAGAGGTTACGGGAGATGAAGTCATCCCAAGTAATGCCCTGTAATCCTAGTTGATGATCCACCAAAATCTTAATAATAGCAAAACGATAAACACTGTTAAGTTGGTGCTGAGGGGTTTTGGGCTGCATGAAGGTGTTCATCCTCTCTATGTTCCTGCAAATGAAATATGGGATGTTCATCATCCGTACCCTCGTAAAGTGCATGAGCAACCTAATGTGATAGGCATATAGACGAGAGAACCTCCCCTCACAGCTGAAATATTTCATGATCAATTTCATGAGTGGAGCATATTCATCTTTCAAATATCGGAATGGAAAAACTCTTTGGAGGTGCCTCAAGAAACTGGCCTTAATGTAAGGCTCATAATGCTGCCGATCAACCTTCTATTTCTTGTGCCATGGTTCTCCAATATTCGGTATGTCGGTTGCTAATGAGACAGTTTCAAGTGTTAGTGTGAAGGTGACACCGGCCAAGATAGAGTGATCTCCATGTAGATGAAGCACAAAAAGAGGGGCCAACTCATGATGAACTTGGACACTAGCCACCTTTTGACAAAACTCCAAACATGACAAATGTTGGAAACATGACATAGCAACAGGGCAGGCCTGCAATTTTGTAAGTGTGGTTGGTTCATCCCTAACATGTTTTCCACTTTTATGATGGTAGTGAAACTATGTGATGTTGTGATCTCTAGCAATTGGAAGGGATTCAAAGCGATTTGAAGCAAATTTGGCACAAATTTGGGCCTTTGTGGGTGTGCACCGCGCAGCGAACCCATTGCACCGCACTTTGTACGTGCGTCGTGCATCTGTATTTTCACCACTACGAGGTCGCACTCTGTGTGTTGCGCTCTCTCTATGCGCCGTGTCCCTCTGCCTGTGCGGCGCACCCTTGAAAACTCCTCCAAACTCACCCAAATGCATGCTATCTCTCTCACAAACACTTTGCAATGTTTCTCTTTACCTTGGTATGCAAAATGACTATGTTTCTTGTTGAAAATCTATATAAAGGCATTTGGAGTCATGGGTTTGATTTTTGTTTCTTCAAGACCCACTTCGCTAATGTTTTGTTTTGACACTTTTCTCTAATTTAATGCAACTCTATATTTCACTTTTCCCTTTAAATTTTTAGCTAAAATGATGAATTTGTTTGGCACTTTTTGAAGGGGTTGTTGACATGGCCTTTGGCCAAGGAAACCATGATTGTGCCTAAAGAGATCAACCAGAAACTTTTTTGAAATTTATCACAAATGACACACTGTTTGACTTTTCTTCAAAATAGAGTTTTGAAGGATAGTCGTAATCTGTCAACATGACAATGGAAATATTTGAATCACAACTTTGTAAGGGCCACCCTCTGGCTTGCATGGATTTATTGGACATGGTTGAAGACCAAATTGAATAATCCCTAGACCTAATGACTGAAAATGACTCTCGTCCATCAAAAGATCAAACATTGACTGTCATGGACTTTAGTGAACATTGATGAAAAGACCTAAGCCAATAGGTGCCAGACATGAGGGGAATGACTAACAGGACCTTTTCCGTCAGATTATGGCATGCCTTTAGTGGAATGCAATTGTGTGGATGGAGCGAGACACCTAAAAATTAAATGCATAAATAGTTTTGATCTCTGACGGAGGACTGACAAGACCGACTCTAATAGTAGGAACACTTATAAAGAACCCCCCAAGATTCAACCTCAAAACTAGGATGCACAAATACTTTTACAGTTGGGCCTACAATTTCCTTTCACCCAAGGCATAAGCAATACTATAAGTTGTATAACAGTAGATAAGGACTTCTAGAAACCTCCTCCATATGGTTTTATGAAATGAAATATAGATGGAGCCTCTAAAGGAAACCCTAGGATCGGTGGATATGGTGGAGTGATAAGAGATGAGCATGGATATATAAAAGTCATCTTTAATAGTCATTTAGGGAAGGCTATTAATAAAATGGCAGAACTCATGGCCCTTGAGCAATGCCTAGAAATATTTATTGATTCAAATTTACATAATACCATCATTGAAGCTGACTTTGAGTTGATAATTAATTCGGTCAAAAAAATATGCAATGGCTCAGCACGAAAAAAGGTGTCAAAACGCTAGTGGTTGTTACAAGTCTATCAATGTATTCAATCCCAGCTAAGAACCCTAAGAACCCTTAGTTTTTTTCATGTGCGCCGAATAGTCAACAGGAAAGTGGACATTTTGGCAAATGAAGGACTTCTCTATACAAATGTAATAAAATATATGACTAGGTGTCGACTCCCCGAGGAAGATTGTGGGAAGATTGTCAGACAAAGAGTACAATATGAGCATGAGGAATAAGCAAAGGGAACGCTGATCGAAACATAAGAGAATGGCTCTAACACATGGAAGAAACAAATGGTAGTAGTTAGTAGGATGATAGGCACCTACCTAAAGAATGAACTAAACTCAATAATAATATGGCTTCAAGTTGGAAACTACATTAAGGCCAACTCTGTGAATGAACCCAAAACTCATAAAATGATGGCTCATTATCTCTATGGGTCCATAGGCATAGTTAATGTGTCAACATGTAGATTATATTGCAGTAATACTATGGATTTCAGGCAGTAATATGCATGACCGTTAATTCTCCAAATGGACCCGAAATCCTTTAAAGTGGTGAATTATTTTTGCTTCAGGTTCGTAATGGATGTTAAATCATGAACTTGTTGTTGAGGCCTTTTTGGATCGCTATGATCCTATGGATTTTGGGTGGATAAATTGCTATCTAGTTATTTCCTTGTTCGGACTCGAAATTGTTTAGTGGGATGGCCTATGTTTCTTTTCAAGTCTGGTTGTGGAGTTAAAGGGAATGCATGTAGGTGGCCCGAAATGAACTCTTAACTGTTGATTCTTTGAAGGCTAGATCACATGTTCTTTGGGTCTTGGAGGCTTCCAGAGGTTAGGATGGGTCCCTTTGGATATTTTAGTGGGCCCTCAGTATGTTGGGCCCCATAAACTAGGGCAACCTAGCTTTATTGTTGCACAGTAGTCTTTTGTTGCATGGCAAGTTTTTTCTGGCTCGACAAATTTTAGTGCTACTATATGTAAATTATGTAATTTTTCTAGATTAATAGAAGATCCTAATGTCACCTGATAAAAAAAAAAAGAGATGAATTACTTCGAGTGACATCCTCTTCGATTGACTCTTATTGACAAATATTCTTGCAGTGCATCTAAATGGGTGACTATCCTGATGACTTGGTTGTTGATTGTGGTAACTATCTAGGAATCTATTGGATGCCTTGGATGTCAAACAAAATCTAAAATATGAGACACATGGTTAGGCTCTAAATATTTATTGTTGCAACCAAATTTTCATAATATGCCCCCATGTCGATTGCAAGATATAAAGAAATTCGTAGACCAGACATGGTGGACAAATTACACACCATTTTTTTTGTATATTGCAATCGAAGCCAAATTACAATCCACATAAGTAGTGCTCATGAGATCCAATAGATTCCAAAAAAGAAATTTCTTGTTGAGAAAATACCTCAAGAAATTCCAACAAACCAACTAACCTACTCTATCAATTTACTATTGTAAACATTATTTCAAAGTTCCCCCTTTAATGCTTACATTTACATCATCACAAAAATTAATAAAAAAAATCAAAAATTACAATTCACATGTCACATCAGTATGACTGGTGTTCCCCAACACTTATACCAACTCTGAAGTCTCTCAGACAATGCTCTTTTCACCACCACAATATTAGAGCTTCCCATTCGACTCATTTAAGACATAATCGCCTTTGACCATCCTTGGTGAACATTCTATAATTGACATTTCTCAATCTTCCAAAGGAAAATATTGATACTGGACCACCCTATGGAAAATCTCCTATCTATTAAAGTGTAACTAGCTACACTGCGTGATAGTTATATAGGTGAGTTGTTTGATTAATAGGCATATTCAGCAACTGAGCTTTCTGCGTACAAGGATCTCATAACATAACTTGTAACTGATACTCTTGAAGCATGAAGCACAATAAATTCCATCAACATATAATCGATTCACACAATTAAATTAGCCACATGTTCTCTCATCACCGAAGAGCGTCGAGAACCACTAATTTAGTTATATTTCAATTTTCAATAATTGGTTCTACGCATTTTAAATTTCACAAAAACAAAACTAATAAATACAATGACCACAAAACAAATTTCCATTTTTTTCGACTCCACCTTTTCACCCACCTCTTTAACAATCATTACAATGTTGAGCCTTAAAGAAACATAAAGACCTTTAATGGCGGCAAAACTCACAACCACTTTAGTGGCCTTGGCAGTGTTAACAACTTCACTTTCAATGGCCTAGACAGTCTCAGCAGCTCTACCTTGAACAATTTCAGCTTTTAGATACTTCAACATATGAGTTGACATTATATCAGTCTGTAAAGTGTCCAACAATATTTTTCCTTTACTATGAAACAAGTTAACAAATAATGACTATACTCATTCAAAAAACATAATAGTTTGATAATTTTTATAATAATTTTGATGATTCATAAAATATTGATGTTATGAATTGTTATAAACTCATAATGTTTCCAAAGAATCAAACTTTTTTATTGGATGCCAAGTAATGAGAGAAAAGCATTATCAACTCTCCATGCAACACAATTAGCAGATAAAAAATCACGCTTTCGTGAAACGCAGGTGTCAATGGAGAGAAAAATAGATGAAAAACTTAGGACATTTATCATTTCTTCATGACTACCACACTTCTTTTCTACCACCAAGTCTACCATGTCCTTAGCTGACATACAAATTTCATCGAATAGAACAAACACAAATGATTGTTTATGGTCACAACAATGCTACCTATTGTGTGTGATATAAGGCATTCGATGGTCATCCTAGATCCCTATGAAGCCAAAAGTTATGTGATTCAGAGATGAAAATTTGTAGCTTCATCACCAATATTATCTTGCCGCAATTTCCACCGTTTAATTTGTCAAGCATCTGTACAGAGAGGCAAGGGTACAATTGATGGTGCTGTTATCCTTGAAAATTCTATTGCCAAAAATTGTTTAGCCTAGCTTAAGGATAGGGTGTTTTTGCAGCGCATGAATCCTCTTTTAATAGTTTCGCAGCGCAACATGCTTCAAGTGATTTCGTAGCGCCCTACGAAATTGGGATTTGCTCGAGTTTTCAGAAGAAGGTTCATATACAAAATTTTGATGATAAGGTTCCTGCCCGAATGGTGCTTACTACTATTGACATTGCAGTGTTTAGAGCCACACCAGAGCCTTTTTGGTCCATCACAAACAGTTGTTCAGTTGCAGCTCATTAAGATTAATCTACAAGAGGAATCATGTTTAATAATTACTTCTTTTGTGGCTGAGGGCATAATGGTAAATCCTAGTGATGTTTTACCTAATACTTCGGTGAACGCTCTTTACTACGGTCTCAAGGAGATTGACCTTACAATTCCGGTAGATGTAGCAAAGCTAGATCAAGACATTTGCAAAATTGTTGATAACTGCTTCACAGGAGCAAGACTTCATGTTGAAAGATTGATTTTTATACAGTCATCATATTTGTCATTTGAACTTCTCAATCTTGAAAAAGATCCAACTTGCTTTTCTTTATGGAAGGTGCCTAAGAACAGAGCCAGAGGGGCTTGATCTTACACTCAGAGATGAAGGTGTAGCACGAGCCTTTAAAAATGCTGGTTGCTGGAGGTTTTGCGAAAAATTGAAGGGAGGACATACAAAGGTAATGAAAGCTTTTGCATTGAATTTTACTGCTTGAATCTAAGGTGTCCATGCTAGAGTTTCCTGTGTCCCACAGCTATTTCTATTGTCACTGAAATTCCGAGAGGAGGACAAGAGTGGTTCAAAAATTTCAAGTTTGACATGACTCCCTGTAAGGAATTTTTGAAGGAACAATATGTAAATGAGGACCCACCAAGCTGTGCCAAGGAATTATATAAAAGAACATTATGCTCTACTCCTTACAGGCATCCAGAAATACCTAACATGTGAGGGGAGGTACACCAAAGTTTATTCTTATCATTTCAAACTCTTGTTACATTTCACAGGTAAAGCATCAATAGACATCCCTTTTTACTTATTCAGAAGCCTTAGTAAAATGTGTGACAAAGTTCAGTTAAAGAAAGATGATTGTGAAACATCCCTGTTTCACCATGGTTTAATAAAGTTGTTGGTGTTAGATAGTTTGCAAAAAATTGGTAGAGATTGGGATTCTTTTATTTTTATGGCCGGCTTTCAGAGCAAGACAGGTCTCACTCCATTGCCGGATAGGGAAAAATAAGGAAGAATTGAAGAACCTACCTTGGCTGAGCTCAGAAAGGAGGTGAAATACCAAAAGAAGCTCAAAACCAAGTCGAGGAGATCAAAGAAGCCTCTGGTCATAAAGGAGACACCTAAATCATCAGCAAAGGAGACACCCAAGTCATCAAAGGAGAAAATCAAACACCAGAAAGATGCACCAAGGCCAAGTGGAATTGAACAAATGACAAGAATCAGAACCAGAGGTCAGCTAAGCAGAGAAAAAGGAAAATCAATAGCAGTGGAAGAAAGCCCTATGTCAAAGGCTAGTCTAAAGGATTTGCTGGATGCAATTGATTTTGAACAAGACACATCAGTGCAGGTTGAGTCAATGCCTATTGACCTAACCCAGTCATCACCTGATAGCACCAAAAAATCAAAAGCCTCAAAAAGGCTAAGGTTTGAAGAGTCTGGTAAGGAATTTATAGTCAAACCCCAAAGGCCAGTCACCAGGGGGCAAATCAAAACAGTTGAGCAAATTCACAAGGATGAAGTAGCTGTCAAGGTAACTGCAACAAAGGAAATTAAACAACTGCCTAAAGCAGAGAAGGCAGAGGAAATCAAAAGAAAACCATACACCAGAGGACAGGCCAAAGAAATGGAAAAGTAGATACCTCAAGCAGAAAAAGCAAAGGAGGTCAAAAAGAAAGATATGGAGAAAAAAGTTCCCATTGTCAAAGAAACTAAAACCTCATCTTCAAAGGAGCAATGGGAGGCAGCTGAGAAAGAAATGGCTAATTTGGAGAAAACTGTATCAGAAATTGCAGCCATGGAAAAAGAACTTGCAAAATTAAAAGCTCAATTAGGCAAGTTAGCTGCCAAATAAAAACTGCAAAATTTTTAAGGTCAGGTATTGCCCCAAGTTTTTGTTTTACGTTTCTTAAGTTCATTGGTTTTTGAGGCATATATAAAAGGAAGACAAATTAGGAATTTTGGAGCCAAAAGCGAAGCTGTAACAGTCACAAAGCAATTGATAAATTCATTGAAGACTGTAATTTTGGAAAAGAACAGTAGTTTCGTATCGCTCTACGAAACTGCTGTAGGTGACTGTTTTTAAAGAAAAAATGAAATTGATGCCGAGGTCAGCAAATTTTGAAAGGGAATGCTTCGAGGGTAGGAAAGAGATCATAAAAGGCTGCCATAACATTCAAACAATGACAGGTGTAAGCATTGAAGCAAAAAGGTAGAACATTTTGGTTTTTTGCTAAAGTCTTCCTAAAGCTACTTTATGACCGAAATATTAGGGTTCTGGTAGGGTTCCCGAAATTTTGGGTTGAACACATGTCCAGTCCACAAAGCACCCATATCATTAGGCATATGGTGTTATGCATGGTCATCAAAGGCATTAAACAGCCTGAAGCATGTTCATCTAGAAATAAAGACTGATGGAAGGCAGGGACCATGAAAACAGAGCATATATCTTCACCAAATAATGAGTCATCAACACAGTTGGAATCCAAGGCAGCTCGTTCAGTGAATGCCTCTCAAATGCATTTCAGCCACTACAGAAATAGTACAAGTGTCAAATGCTCAAGAAGGAATCATGCACACGAGGAGATAGAATTAGAGTTTGAATAGGAATAGGACTCTATATATTGAAAGCACAATACCTTTGTATTTAATAAGTTAGTTTAAATATAGATAAGGCAATTAATGATAGGTTTTCGAGCTCCCCTCATGCTGGAGGAAGAGACTCAAGGTAGTTTAGTTTTGTTTCCTATATATAGGAAAAACTCTGATGTAAAAAGGGTTGGAGATTTTTATCAAAAAAACAGAGTTTTCATATTTGGTTTATGTAAAGTGTCTTGACAGTAATAGAAAGGATACTTTTTCTTCCCAAGATTCATCTTGTGTTTTACATGCTCTGAATATATGTGGTTTGGTTTTGTTCATCTTGTTTTACAGTTCACTAAACATGCAATCACTCTGAATTCACATAAGTGCTCAGACTTCCTGTGTATGTTTTTTGAGTTGAGGTTCTTCTTGGTAAATGTTTTTAGCATTGAGACATTATATGCCTTGGTTTCCATGATTGAGTAGCTACTTTTTTTACTGTAGAAGTGTATGACTCCATGAGCCCAATGGGAGAAGCCTTATTTTTGTTGTTCCAACCAACATGAATTTCATATACTGTTTAAAGAGTTAGCCATCTTTCTTGCCCTTTAATGCATATCAAAAATCTGTGAGAGAGCCCTCTCTGACTAAGAAGGCTAAACCTTAGTCTAAAGCCTGTCTGGAAACAGTTCATGGATCTTAAGTACAGCCCTTAGTACTGATTTTATGATAACACCATTATTAAAATTTGTCTCCAAAATGCACATGAGAATATTGAGTTTTTGCAGCTTGAGACAAAGCTGCAGCAAGAAGAACTACAGCAATGGAGTCATCATTCTGAACCTGTTTCTGTTCAGAAGATTGAAACAGACTCCCATAAACAGTGAGACAATAATGTTACAGTGAATTTAGATAAAGCAGCAGTTGTACATGCAGATGCAAAAACTCAATCTGCACTTCCCAAGCCCATCGTCAAACCTTGGGAACAACTTGTCCACAACAAGCACAAAACTGGTCTTGGATATGACAAGGACTTGTCCTTTCATATTCCAGACTACTCAAAGCCCATTCAGTTTCAGAGTGCTGGATTCATTCATGACAGTTCACCTGCTCCTCATGATAGTTTAGCTTCAGCTGTTCCAGACTCTGCCCCTCTTCCACAGCAACAACAACAACAGATCGTGAAATGCCAACACTGTGACCGAGTTGGCCATTTGAAAGGTCACTGTTTTGATCTTCATCCATGTAAGCACTATCATAAAACCAGTGATTCTTCATACAGATGCTTCAGAAACAAACGTCCTGCAAGAACAAAGATTCATCTTGGATGGATCGCTTCTTGGCAATGGGCATCAATAGCCAAGAAGATATTCCAAACACATGTCAGAACTTGTTCCAGAGTATTAAACAATCTTGCAGTCGAGTTTTCTCCATCATCTCACCTTGTATCTGACAGGGGCGGAAATGATGGTCATCTACAAGCTTCAAAGTCACATCAAGCAAACCTGAGCCACAACCTGCCACACCAGTTTCAGAGTTGTAGCCAGAGACAAATATGTCCGTGAACATGCCTTCAGTTGGCAATCTGGGACACTTCCTCTAGCAGAAGACTTTAGCTTCTTGCCAGTTTCGGAAGAATTAGGAACAAAATTGAGAACACTTCCTCTAGCAGAAGACTCCAGCTTCTTGCCAGTTTTGGAAGAGTTCCAGGAATTGCATTAAGCATTCCAGAGTTGTTGGTCATCCTTAAACCATCACAGGTTGAGACTTCCCTTCTCAGGTTGAAGTTCTCCCTTTTATTCAGGGTGAGACCTCCCTTTATTGGTTGAAGGTTTCCCTCTTCAAAACAAGAGGAGCACTTCCTCTAGCAGAAGACTTTAGCTTCTTGCCAATTTTGGAAGAGTTTCGGGAACTGCACTAAGCGTTCCAATGTTAATGGCCATCCTTAAACCACCGCCCCTTATACCAACATTTCAGAGAGCACATTCAGCCTAGTGCTGCCATGCATTTTTGCACATTTTGTATTTCAGCTCTCTTCTTGGACTCATACATAAC
>APFE031669919.1:103923-122534 GCA_000404065.3 Pinus taeda | reverse complement strand
AGAGGTAATTTACTCTCCCTCTCAACCACCAAGTATCTAACCTTTGCCTTGCTCCTAAAGGCTTTGCATGCATCTTGTACCTCAAGTGCATACAGGTTCTTGGCTAGCACACTAATTTGTTTCCACTTTCTCGCTGTTAAGAAATTTTCTAGAAAAAGAGTTGATTTCAAATCAGCGATATCTTCCTCATCTGAACTCTGATTCAGCCGATTTTTTTCTTGAATTTGGGTCTTTTTCCACAAGGATTCCAAATATGTTATTTGTTTCTGAAAATTTTGTATAGAATGTTTTATATCTTCTCTGCAAAATCTCGGCCCAAAACTCAAAAATTTGAAATCTCCTCTCATTATACTATTATTCCTTGATCACTTGTGCTCTGATACCATATAGAATTTTGTATAATTTTTCTAAAAATTAGATAGCTCTGATACCATGTAGAATTTTTTCTACAAATCAGCTGGCTCCGATACCATGTAGAAATTTCCCACCTATAGATCAACTTGATAATGCAATGTACTAAAGCAAAACACTTGATCTACTTCTACAAACAATTTAGCCGAAGCTTAATCAACCATGAACAACATCAATAAGAACACCTATAATTGATATGGAGAAATCAAACACACATAACACAGAAGATATAACCAAGGGAAAGCACCAACCCAAAACCCCATCTCTGTATTATCATACAAGTGGAAATATGTCTGGATTACATAAAGCCTTAGCTCGGAAGCTATCCAGCTCTCAGTACAATCCCTCTACTGCTCATAGACAATCAAAGGCTTCTTAAAAACATTCTCCTCTACCCTCCAAGCCTCTTATTTCTATGCATAGTTTTAACTGGGTCCTCTAGCTGCAACCTATGTGATTCTCACCTCACACACAACACCGACCTCTGAAATAACTGCACAAACCTAAAGGAGATAAATCCTCATCATGGATAAGCTTCCTTTATAGGAAAAATATTCATCCAACTGATAGTAAACTGTCCCTTCTCTGATCTCAACTAGGTCTCTGACATAACTGACATGCATCAGTTATCCATGAGTGAATACACAGTTATTTGAAATTAATAGTTGTCACATGCATGCAAGCATCAACAAACTATATCTCATTAATTTAACAACTTGTTAAATTAATCTAACTGAACTTGACTAAGTTAAACTAAGTCAATTGATCCTCTCAATATAGAACTCATCCTTACTTCCTCAATAAGTGGAGCAAATCAAGGACACATTCCCCAATCAATGGAGAAATAATTGCATGTTCTCACAAAGACTTCAAGTTTGCTTTTCCTTAACTAATTAACTCATGGATATTAATTATTTAATATTTCAAACCACTGTTAAGGCCAAATTCGTTTTTAATTCCTATAGTTAGACTAGGGACTGCTAAAAATAGGAAGGGACCCAGAAATACTATTTTTAGAACTTTCTATTTTTAGCAGTTTCACCTCTCACCCAAGGTGGCTAATGACCTCACTAGCCAAACTGCTATTTTTAGACAAGCTATTTTTAGGAGTCCTATTTTTAGCACATTCTAAATTTAACCTTTCTTGTTGCTCATTTTTCAACACTCCCTCTCAACAAGAAAGGCTTCCTCTCAAACCTGATATTGTAACTCTCGAATGTTCTGCATGCAACACATTTACCCGTCCACTTGCTCCAACAACACTTGGAACAAAAACACTCCCAACTGATCACTTTATTGGGCTAGGAACATACTCAGATGCTGAAGCTCTACCTGTTACTGACAAGTGCTCCATCTATGACATCTGTGCTACTGCAACATCTCCAAGCATCTCGCACCATTGCACACCTCTCTATGCCACCTAGGACTGTACAAAACACTTTTGCCTCTCACATTGTTGTAGCCTGCTAGATATGCGTTGTCCTAGGATTCCCTGCATTGTCGCTTTCTCTGCCACTCCATCCGCATCTGTCTCTACCCAATCAGTCAATTCCTGATATTCCACATCGGGGCTCCCATAGCAAGTTCTCATCCGAGAGGTTGGGTACCTCAAGGATCCTGCCCCTCCTCCTTGGTACGACCAATCCACATCACCCTACCTCCTCCCTGGAGGTATGGCTACATGTGATCCCTCAACCCACTTGGATTGAAGTTCCCCCCTACTAGAGGTCTCTGCATGAGTAGATGTCACTACTCAATCTCCTCTCAGCTTCTCTAGTTGTGGCTACTCCACAACCTCCTAAAGTTGTTGCACCAATCGTGGTTCCTCCACAATTGTCTAAGAATTCTTCTAGCTCTACATATTGAGAGGTAATTTACTCTCCCTCTCAACCACCAAGTATCTAACCTTTTCCTTGCTCCTGAAGGATTTGCATGCATCTTGTTCCTCAAGTGCATATAGGTTCTTGACTAGCACACAAGTCTATTTCCACTTTCTCGCTGTCAAGAAATTTTCTAGAAAAAGAGCTGATTTTAAATTAGTGATATCTTCCTCATCCGAACTCCGATTTAGCCGATTTATTTTTTGAATTTGGGTCTTTTTCCACAAGGAATACAAATATGCTATTTGTTTTTGAAAATTTTGTACAAAATTTTTTAGATGTGCTCTGCAAACTCTCGACCCAAAACTCAAAACTTTGAAATCTCCTCTCAGTATATTGTTATTCCTTAATCACATGTGCTCTGATACCATGTAGAATTTTGTATAATTTTTCTACAAATTAGGTAGCTCTGAAACCATGTAGAAATTTTTCTACAAATCTAGCTCCGGTACCATGTACAAATTTCCCACTTGTAGATCAACTTGGTAATGCAATGTACTAAAACAAAACACTTGATCTACTTCTACAAACAATTTAGCGGAAGCTTAACCAAACATGAGCAACATCAATAACAACATGTATAACTGATATCGAGAAATCAAACACACATAACACAAAAGATATAACCAAGGGAAAGCACCAGCCAAAAACTCCATCTCTGTATTATCATACAAGTGGAAATATGTCTGAATTACACAAAGCCTTAGCTCAGAAGCTATCCAGCTATTAGTACAATCCCTCTGCTACTCATAGACAGTCAAAGGCTTCTCACAAACCTTCTCCTCTGCCCTCCAAGCCTCCTATTTCTATGTACAATTTTTCCTGGGTCCTCCAGCTGCAACCTGTGGGATTCTCACCTCACACACAACACTCACCTCTGAAATAATTGCACAAACCTAAAGGAGATAAATCCTCATCATGGATGAGCTCCCTTTATAGGAAAAATATTCATCCAATTGATAGTATATTGTCCCTTCTCTAATATCAACTGGGTCTTTGACATAACTGACATGCATCGGTTATCCATGAGTGAATACACAGTTATTTGAAAATAATAGTTGTCACATGCATGCAAGCATCAACAAACTATATCTCATTAATTTAACAACTTGTTAAATTAATCTAACTGAACTTGACTAAGTTAAACTAAGTCAACTGATCCTCTCAATATAGAACTCATCCTTAATTCCTCAATAAGTGGAGCAAATCAAGGACACATTCCCCAATCAGTGGAGAAATAATTGCATGTTCTCACAAAGACTTCAAGTTTGCTTTTCCTTAACTAATTAACTCATGGAGATTAATTAATTAATATTTTAAACCACTATTGAGACCAAATTCGTTTTTACTTCCTATAGCTAGACCAGGGACTACTAAAAATAGGAAGGAACCTAGAAATACTATTTTTAGAACTTTCTATTTTTAGCAGTTTCACCTCTCACCCAAGGTGGCTAATGACCTCACTAGCCAAACTACTATTTTTAGACATGTTTTTTTTATGAGTTCTATTTTTAGCACATTCTAAATTTAACATTTCTTGTTTCACATTTTTCAACACTCCCTCTCAATAAGAAAGGCTTCCTCTCGAACCCGATCCTGTAACTCAATAATGCTCTACATGCAACACATATACCCAATCCTCTTGCTCCAACAACACTTGGAAAAAAAACACTCCCAACTAACCACTCCATTGGGCTAGGAACATACTCTAATGTTGAAGCTATACCTGCTATTGATAAGTGTTCTCTCTCTGACATCTATGCTACGTACTGCAACATGTCCATGCATCTTACACCATTGCACACCTCTTTTTGCCACCTAACACTGTGCAAAACACTTGTGCCTCTCGCATTGCTGCAGCCTGCTAGCTATGCGTTGTCCTGGGATTCCCTGCACTGTCACTCACTCTGCCACTCAATTTGCATCTGTCTCTACCCAATCAGTCATTTCCTACTACTCCACATCAGGGCTCTCGTAGAAAGGTCTCTTCTAAGTGGTTGGGTGCCTCAAGCATCCTGCCCCTCCTCCTTGGGACGATCAATCCACATCACCCCACCTCCTACCTGGAGGTATGGATGCATGTGATCCCTCGGCCGACCTAGCTCGAAGTTTCCCCCTACTGTAGGTCTCTACATGAGTAGATCTCTCTACTTTATCTCCTCTTAGCTTCTCTAGTTGTGGCTACTCCACAACCTCTTGAAGCTACTACACCAATCGTGGCTCCTCCACAATTCTCTGATACTTCTTCTGGCTCTACATGTTGAGAGGTAATTTACTCTCCCTCTCAACAACCAAGTATATAACCTTTTCCTTGATCCTCAAGGCTTTTCATGCATCTTGTACCTCAAGTGCATACAAGTTCTTGGCTAGCACACCAATCTGTTTCCACTTTCTGACTGTCAAGAAATTTTCTAGAAAAAGAACTGATTTTAAATCAGCAATATCTTCCTCATCCGAACTCCAATTCAACTGATTTTTTTTTTGAATTTGGGTCTTTTTCCACAAGGAATCCCATATGCTATTTGTTTCTAAAAATTTTGTACAAAAATGTTCAGATCTGCTCTGCAAACTCTCGGCCCAAAACTCAAAACTTTGAAATCTCCTCTCAGTATATTGTTATTCCTTGATCACTTGCGCTCTGCTCTAATACCATGTAGAATTTTGTATAATTTTTCTACAAATCAGATAGCTCTGATACCATGTGGAACATTTTCTACAAATCAGCTAGCTCTGATACCATGTAGAAATTTCCCATCTATAGATCAACTTGGTAAAGCAATGTACTAAAGCAAAAAACTTGATCTACTTCTACAAACAATTTAACGGAAGCTTAATCAACCATGAGCAACATCAATAAGAACACATATAACTAATATGGAGAAATCAAACACACATAACATAGAAGATATAACCAAGGGAAAGCACCAGCCTAAAACCCTATCTCTATATTATCATACAAGTGGAAATATGTCCAGATTACACAAAGCCTTAGCTCGGAAGCTATCCAGCTCTCAGTAAAATCCCTCTACTACTCATAGAGAGTCAAAGGCTTCTCACAAACCTTCTCCTCTACCCTCCAAGCCTCTTATTTCTATGCACAGTTTTTCATGGGTCCTCGAGCTACAACCTATGTGATTCTCACCTCACACACAACACTTACCTCTGAAATAACTACACAAACCTGAAGGAGATAAATCCTCATCATGGATGAGCTTCCCTTATAGGAAAAATATTCATCCAACTGATAGTACACTGTCCCTTCTATGATCTCAACTGGGTCTCTGACATAACTGACATGCATCAATTATCCATCAGCGAATACATAGTTATCTGAAAATATTAGTTGTCACATGCATGCAAGCATCAACAAAATATATCTCATTAATTTAACAACTTGTTAAATTAATCTAATTGAAATTAACTAAGTTAAACTAAGTCAACTGATCCTCTCAATATAGAACTCATCCTTAATTCCTCAACCAGTGGAGCAAATCAAGGACACATTCCCCAATCAATGGAGAAATAATTGCATGTTCTCACAAAGACTTCAAGTTTGTTTTTCCTTAACTAATTAACTCATGGAGATTAATTAATTAATATTTTAAACCACTGTTAAGACCAAATTCGTTTTTACTTCCTATAGTTAGACTAGGGACTGCTAAAAATAAGAATGGACCCAGAAATACCATTTTTAGAACTTTCTATTTTTAGCAATTTCACCTCTCACCCAAGCTGACCAATGACCTCACTAGCCAAGCGGTTATTTTTAGACATGATATTTTTAGGAGTCCTATTTTTAGCACATTCTAAATTTAACATTTCTTCTTGCACATTTTTCAACACTCCCTCACAACAAGAAAGGCTTCCTCTCGAACTCGATCCTGTAACTCTGGAATGTTCTGCATATAACACATCTACTCGATCCACTTGCTCCAACAACACTTGGAACAAACACACTGCCAACAGACCACTCTGTTGGGCTAGGAACATACTCTAATGCTGAAGCTCTACCTACTGCTGACAAGTGCTCCCTCTCTGACATCTATGCTACTGCAACATCTCCATGCATCTCGCACCATTGCACACCTCTCTGTGCCACCTAGCACTGTGCAAAACACTTGTGCCTCTCACATTGTTGTAGCCTGCTAGCTATGTGTTGTCCTGGGATTCCCTGCACTACTGCTCTCTCTGCCACTCCATCTGTATCTGTCTCTACCCAATTAGTTAGTTCCTACTACTCCACATCTGGGTTCCCGTAGCAAGGTCTCATCCAAGAGGTTGGGTACCTCAAGGATCCTACCCCTCCTCCTTTGGACGATCAATCCACTTCACCCCACCTCCTACATGGAGGTATGGCTGCATGTGATCCCTCAGCCCACATGGCTCGAAGTTTCCCCCTACTGGAGGTCTCTGCATAAGTAGATGTCTTTACTCGATCTCCTCTCAGCTTCTCTAGTTGTGGCTACTCCACAACCTCCTGAAGCTGTTGCACCAATCGTGGCTCCTCCATGTTTGTCTGAGACTTCTTCTGGCTCTACATGTTGAGAGGTAATTTACTCTCCCTCTCAACCACCAAGTATCTAACCTTTGCCTTGCTCCTCAAAGCTTTGCATGCATATTATACCTCAAGTGCATACAGGTTCTTGGCTAGCACACCAATCTGTTTCCACTTTCTCGTTGTCAAGAAGTTTTCTAGAAAAAGAGCTGATTTTAAATTAGCGATATCTTCCTCATCTGAACTTCGATTTAGCCAATTTTTTTTTTGAATTTGGGTCTTTTCCACATGGAATCCAAATATGCTATTTGTTTCTAAAAATTTTGTACAAAAATTTTCAGATCTGCTCTGCAAACTCTCGACCCAAAACTCAAAACTTTGAAATCTCCTCTTAGTATATTGTTATTCGTTGATCACCTGTGCTCTGATACCATGTAGAATTTTGTATAATTTTTCTACAAATCAGTGAGCTCTAATACCATGTAGATATTTTTCTACAAATTAGCTAGCTCCAATACCATGTAGAAATTTCCCACCTATAGATCAACTTGGTAATGCAATGTACTAAAGCAAAACACTTGATCTAATTCTACAAACAATTTAACCGAAGCTTAATCAACCATGAGCAACATCAATAAGAACACATATAACTGATATGGAGAAATCAAACACACATAAAATAGAAGATATAACCAAGGTAAAGCACCAGCCTAAAACCCCATCTCTGTATTATCATACAAGTGGAAATATGTCTGGATTATACAAAGCCTTAGCTCGGAAGCTATCCAGCTCTCAATACAATCCCTCTGCTGCTCATAGACAATCAAAGGCTTCTCACAAACCTTCTCCTCTACCCTCCAAGCCTCCTATTTCTATGCACAGTTTTTCTTGGGTCCTCCAGCTACAACTTGTGTGATTCTCACCTCACACACAACACCGACCTCTGAAATAACTACACAAACGTGAAGGAGATAAATCATCATCATGGAAGAGCTTCCTTTATAGCAAAAATATTCATCCAACTGATAGTACACTGTCCCTTATCTGATCTCAGCTGCATCTCTGACATAACTAACATGCATTAGTTATCCATGAGTGAATAAACAATTATCTGAAAATAATAGTTCTCACATGCATGCAAGCATCAACAAACTATATCTCATTAATTTAACAACTTGTTAAATTAATCTAACTGAACTTGACTAAGTTAAACTAATTCAACTGATCCTCTCAATATATAACACATCCTTAATTCCTCAACCAGTGGAGAAAATCAAGGACACATTCCCCAATCAATGGAGAAATAATTGCATGTTCTCACAAAGACTTCAAGTTTGCTTTTCCTTAACTAATTAACTCATCGAGATTAATTAATTAATATTTTAAACCACTATTAAGACCAAATTCATTTTTACTTCCTATAATTAGACCAGGGACTACTGAAAATAGGAAGGGACCCAGAAATACTACTTTTAGAACTTTCTATTTTTAGCAGTTTCACCCCTCACCCAAGGTGGCCAATGACCTCACTGGCCAAACTGCTATTTTTAGACATGCTATTTTTAGGAGTCCTATTTTTAGCACATTCGAAATTTAACATTTCTTGTTGCACATTTTTCAATATCTAGTGCACATATGGATTCTCTCTCTATCCAACATTCATTTTATTCGTAGGCTGAGAAAGAATTTGTCACAAGGCCACTTTCTCAATATCTTCTAGGTCTGCAACAAAGAGCGGAGCAACGTAAAGCTAGTTTCGAAAATGCAGGTTAATATTTTTTCTTCTTCTTTTTTTCTTTTGGTGATAAATTGGTTTCAACATCAATACTTTTTCAATAGCTAATGGCATCAATTCCAATTCATTTACTAGCATTATATTTTCTCTAGTGTTCAATTTTCCAATGAAGAAATGAAACCCTCGACAAAGAGAATATATATGGCTAGTGGTGAGGATGACTATGGTGACATTGAAAAGGGTACTGAAGTATTCAGCAAGGATTGGTTACCTTAAAAGAAGTCAAATAGGTGAGCAAGTATGTTTGTTTTATGGTAAATATACTTTTGATTATATTCTAAATGGTTCAAATTCCAGAACATTCGACTCCCCTGTCATTTATTACTTAAGAAGACAAATGAATAGTTTGTTAAATAGCTACCAATCCTATTTTCAATCCGAAATGAAAAACAACTCAGAAGAAATATCTAGTCAAAGTCATGGCTGGAATGAATGTCTACTGAAAGTTCTCTTTGATACTGTCTCATAGAAAGGACACCTCGAAGTCCATAATGGAAGCCAAGTCTCATACACATGGTGAGATGGTTAATGAAGAGGATGATATTGTAGAAACACTGAAATTCTCTTCAGATGAAGAGGATGATGATGCTCAAGATGAAAAATATGATGATGGTATTGGCGATTATGTATATGATAGTGAAGGCCTGGGAGATCAACCATTTGATAAAAAACAGAAGAGAAATAAAGTAAAATCAAAGAAAAAAATAATGAAAGCAAAAAATTCACATGTAAAATTCAAGAAACTTGGGAAAAGGAGGATATCACAAGATAAATAAAATTTTTCTCAATGAGAGCCTTCCCGAAATCATCCTCTAGAATAACTGGTAGTTTTGTAGAGTTCTAATGCTATTACTTACCAGTTCACTACACTAAAAAAAAAATGGAGAGAACTTGCTGACTGGAGATGCTGATAAGGCTTGAGAAAATATCAGTCATCAAAAAATATTGATTATTACATCTAGACCAAACATTTTCAATTGTGACATGTTGCATATCAATTTTCTTTAGCAATGAGTACGAGTCTTTGTCCATCGACGTGGTAACATTTTAACATGATTTTATGTAGTATATGAGAGAGAAACATCCTTCTTATAACAGATTTCTTAGGAGATTGATTTTAAACATTGTGTTTATTATCAATTGTCTACATAATAATATGTAAGTATGGCTTTGGAATCATATGGACTTAATCAATTATTATGTTTTCATTTATGGTTTCAGTTATATCTAGACAAGGGTCTGCAGGCATGACCTCAGTATCATATGTATTGGAAATATTTTGACATTATATTTGGTTTTTTTTTTATAATTTTGGTAGCTAATACGCCTTGGTATCTCTTTAGTAGTTTCTGAAACTTGATATAGAGTCGAATTGATCATAGGAATTGTCACGTTGGGAATTGGTAGAATTTTAAGATTAGCAGGGGTATGATAATGTATTTTTCTGTCACACAAAAATAGAAACATTAACATGATTATAGTGCTAATCAAGCACCTGTATCAGGCTATGTGCTAGGTTAAGCGTATAAATTATTGACAAAAAATGCTTTCCAAGGCCAAATTCTTATTCAAATCACTAAAGCAGCAAGTCTATGGGCATTGGAGATATCAAACAATCAATTTAGTGGAATTATTCCCTCTAGCATTGGACAATTTTGGAATCTCAACACCTTTATGGCCAGTCAGAACAATATATCGGGGACTATTTCAGTGGAACTCACTAGATTATCCTCACTCTCGAGGCTTTCTCTTGATCACAATATGTTGTATGGGGAGCTTCCTGAAACAATAATATTGTGGAAAGGTCTCTCAAATCTTAACCTTTCTAACAAATGCATCACCAGATCAATTCCTGCATCGCTTCGGTTGCTGCATGTTCTTAACAACCTTGACCTCTCAAATAATTTTCTTTCAGGGAATATACCTCCTATGTTAGACAATCTCAAGTTGATTTTTCTGAAAGTGTATGACAACCTTTTGTCTGGCTCTGTTCCTCTTGATTACAATAGTCTGGCCTAGGACAAAATTTTTCTTAACAATTTGGGCCTTTGTGGAGGCAAGCCATTAATGATACCTTCATGTTTCCTATAGAAAGGAAGATTTAAAAGTCATCTATATAGGGTATTGATTTCGGTTATTGTTCTGATAGTATTACTCTGCTTTATTGGTATAGGTTTCTTGTATAAGACATACAAGAATTTTTCTCGAGTTAAATCAAGTACAGAGTCGTGTAATCTCATAACCTTTCACAGGGCAGAATTTGATGAATTAGACATTCTGAAGAGATTGACAGAAGACAATGTTACTGGAAGTGGAGATGTGGGAAAAGTGTACAAGGAAACATTGAGAAATGATGATATTGTTGTTGTGAAAAGGATCTGGATCAACAAAAAACTGTAGTCTTCCCAAGACAAGGGATTTCAAGCATAGGTAGAAACTCTAGGGAATATTAGACATGCCAATATTGTCAAGCTGCTTTGTTGCATATCTAGTTTAGATTCTAATCTATTAGTGTATGAATACATTCCAAATGGTAGCATGTATGAACGACTTCATAGTTCTCAAGGGGAACATTGGATTGGACTACTTGTTATAAGATTTCTTTTGGTGTTGCTAAGTCCAATAATACATAGGATGTTAAATCGTATAATATATTGTTGGATTCTAAATTGGAGGCCCATATTGTTGATTTTGGTTTAGCTAGAATTGTAGAGAAGTTGGGTCAGAAGAACGTGGTGTTAGGTGTTGCTAGAACCTATGGATATATTTCCCCAGGTAAGAATTTACAACCGAATTGTTAATGCCTATGAATATATGTGTGTATATATATTCCTCAGTCAACAGAAAATAAACAATTTTATATGAACTGATTTAATTGATTGACATGTGTGCATAGTATTCTTACACCCATAAAGTGAATGAGAAAAGTGATATATACAACTTTGGTGTTGTCTTGCTAGAGCTCACGACTGGAAATAAGCCCAATTGGAAATGATGTAGAATTTGGAGATTACTCTGACATTGTTACGTGGGTTTGGAATCAAATTCACATCTATATCAATAACATCTTGGATGCACAAGAAGAAAAATCATATAGAGAAGAAATGATGTTGGTGTTCAGGGTGGTTGTTATGCACTAGCACTCTGCCCATTAATAGGCCTTCCATGAGAGAAGTTGTGAAAATGATGCTTTTTCATAGTAAAGATTAATGAATTATAAAGGAAGAAACTACCAGTTTGTCTCTCCAACTCAAGAGGAATCCCTATTCTTTTAGATATTATTCCCCTTTTGTATACACTATCACATGTCCATTTAATGTGGCATAGAATTGTGACCTTTATCTTAATTTATAACCGATATTAAAATCATTGTTCAGTGATTCCATTTACGTTGTTGAACTATAGGAGAATTTGATTCAAAGAGAAGTACTAGATCTCTATATTATATGAGATTTATTAGTTTGTTCCAAACAGGAGATACATCTATCTTGGTGGAAACATTTCACCAATCCCTTGCACAGAAGTAGTCGTTATCCCCCAAATCACCAAGAACAAAGTTACAGGAAAATAATGGACCTGTTGGATCTTTAGCAAAGACATCAGCAGATGTGCCAACCATATTTGGTAACATATCATAACATAGCTAGAATATCAATTTCTCGATAACAACACATATATGAGCTATTGTTTTGTAGCATAGACTTCAAAACAAGAATAAATTTTGAGTTCACTTTCCCTTTAGTGTATATCATAGGGAATTTTTATAGCCCAACTATGAAACATCTTATGCAGGGTAGCCTGTTTTGATATTGTTCTATCAAAGAGATGATAACAAAGGAATATATGTAGAACAATGTGATATATCAATATATCCTTGATCTCATCATCATGGATGAATGTTTGATAATAACTTCTCTGAATCTCTTCTATCATTTAAAGGAGTCATGAGGCTTTGTTTTCTGGTTATTGCGTTGAGAATTTTAGTGTAGGGTAGTGTATTGTAGTGTATCTTCAGATGAAGAATATTAACCACAAAAATTAGTAGCTATCAAAGGCGAATATACAAATAGCCTACCAGAGTCTGAAGATACTTCCAAGAGTTATATGAAGTAGAATAATGTTGAGTAATTTTCATTTTTTTAATGAAGTTTGTGTATATATGGGATGTTTTATTACATACTTCATCTTTAATGCAAGTCAAATATTAAATTGGTGAATTCATTTTGTGAGGTTGACTAAGGGAATTTATTTTTTGAATTCTGTGGGGATTCACCATTTGTTGCAAGGGTACGATGTTTCTCACTATCTTTAAGAAATAGAAATTGAAATTTTAGCCTCCAATTCGTCTCCTAATTGTGTTATTCTCGGGTCACATTATGCTTCGATTTATTTTTTATTATTTTTGTGGGATGCCTCTTCCTCTTGTATGGTGGATTGATGTGCCTTGAACTGACCTTCCAATCAACCCTTTTTTTTAGTATCAGATGTTTTCTCAACAAACATGTATATATATATATATATATATATATTAAATATTATATTCCGAATAGAGTGAAGTGAAGACACAATTGAATTGAAAAAGATATGTCCATTTGTAAGTGTTGTAGAATAATTTTTATCTACTCATAACAGACTCTTATCCTCAAATCCTTTTCGTGAAATTTAAACTAAAATCGACAAGAATCTACATCTAGTGAGTTTACTTAAATTTTATGTTTGCATCATTATCTTCACCAGAAAGGTGAACCTCCTACTACGATGTGACATAGATCTTTTTCATGAAATTTAAATTTGAAACTTGGTGACTAAAATCACAGAAATTTACATCTAATGAGTTTTTCTAGATCCTTTTCATGAAATTAAAATTTGAAACTTGGAGACTAAGGGTCTTGATAAGGACCTGGTATTTATTATTTATGTAAGGAAATCTCCAAAAGTGTCATGCATCTCTTCTTGAATTTTCCCTTTACCAAGGAAGTGTGGAGTCTAAATAGTCTCAAAATATCACAGTGGTGGAAAAGGAAGAAAGATGGGAAGGAGAATCAATTGAAGAAACCCTGGAAACTTGGTTCAGAAACAATGAGGCTAGAAAGATCCACCATTCCCTGACCCCTTTTGTCCTTTGGGAAATCCAGCTAATAAGGAATGAGAACTTGTTCCAAGACAAAGTAGTCTCTTCTGGGAACCTTCCCTAAATTCAAGAGAGCCTACCTTTTCTACCAAAAAGTCTCAAAGCAAGAAAAACTAAATAAATCTAGAAGCTCATGACATCTCTCCTAAAATTTAATACTCCTCATGGATTCTTCGATGAGGCAACAAGCAGAGACTCAAAACAAAGTGGAGGTGGGGGGATTCTGATTATTCCATAGAATTTGAACACAAAGCCAATCACCTTTGAATTTGGATTAGTTGTTGCCACATATATTTTTGTAGAAGTAAAGGCTACCACCATTGTAATGAACTTTGAATGTGGATTAGGTGTTGCCACAAATATTTTTACAGAAGTAGAGGCTACCACCATCCTAACGAACTTAGCAAGAGGATGAGGTCCCAGAAGCCTAGATATATATGGGGACTCCAAACTGGTTATTGACTAGATGCAAAGCTCCAACCTCCAAAAATCAAAAAGTGTTCAATTACATAGGTACCTCTAGTTTGCAGAAGAACTAAAGAAGACCTTCAATTTTGTATCCTTTCACCACATCTACAAAGTATAACCAAGAAGTTGATATTGTCTCAAATCAATCACACAATACATGGATATTATCTTAAATCAAGCTCACAATACAACAATCAAGCACACAGAAGAGAACATGCTTCCTTGCCAATCAAAGGATCAATTGTGAACTCATAGCCTTAATACAGGGATGGCCTACTGCAAAAAGACTCGGTTCCCTAATGCTTATGGCTAAGAGGAATGTCCCACACCCCTAGCAAGTTATTGTACATTCTTTATAAAAGATAAGTGTTTTGGTTATGGATTTTATTGTGTTAAATTATTGTGTAATTATAGTTGAAAATGCTATAAATATTAAATATTTGAGTTATTACAAATTTGAAATGTTTTCTTAGGAATTGTAAGAAATTGTTCGTCTATTTGTATGTGTAATGTTTTATTATTTGTGAAGGAAAAACAATTATGATATCAGATATGTATAGTATGTTGCAATGATGGAAATTTGTGAAAAAATTTTAATGCCTCTCCATCCAAGTAGGCACAGTGGTGGACATGCATGTCACAAAGTGGTATCAAAGCCCTGTTGGGCATAAGTAATTATAGTGTCAAAGTATGGCAAAGCCATATTAAAAACAAATTTTAAAAATTCATCTTTTATAGAGGTTGAAATTTTGTGACATATGCCTGGAAGTGAGTTTGGGGTGTATTACAATGTGGTATCAAAGTCAAGATACAACAATGGACCTACAGAGGGAAAAATCAATATATGAAAAAAATAATTACATAGATGAAACATTTCGAGGATACTTGAAAAGCATTTGTCAAATTTTCTTGTGAAAAATTTGGGGGAAATTTCTATGAAATTAGAGGAAATGGAATTCAAGGGTTAAAATATTTGTTGTTAATCTCTGCTTGAGTGACTACAAGCCTAGAATCGGTTGAATTTAAAATTATAGAACAAGGAGAAGGAATGGAAAGTATGTTTCCAAAACATTAGAGGAAAGTCCTTGGATGCAATTGGGTAAAATTTAAAGGAAAAAAACCCAAATTATGGATAAATTTGGGGAGATTAGAAAAATCTTAAATCTTTGTAGTGAATTTAGGTTGAAATCATGGCCATCATTTTCAAAGAGTTGAATATGGTAGCAATTCATTTTTTGTAAGGCTAAATTGTCTAGGGAATCCAAATTACAAAGTTCTATGGTGGCTGAGGGAGAAATTTTAAAACTAAGCAATTTTGAAATTTTGGAAAATTTTGAAAATTCTTCCATACATATTGATGTGAAGGCTATGCACCAAGTGACGTGGACAACCACAATGGTAGATGGAAATGGTAGGGTACATGTGGAAAATGCCACAAAGGTAGAAAAATGGAGTTATGGTGCATGTTAGTGGGGCCAAGGGATGTTGTAGAGGTCACATAGCATAAGTGGTGTCAGGACTTTAGAGTGATTGTTTTGAAAAACATAAACAAACCCCTATGACCAATTATATGGTGATGTATGGTACCATTATGGTAAGTGGTATTGGGACTTGGAGGACAAGATAACCTCCTTGCAACTCAATCCCTTTTGATGCTTCACAACCATCAATTTTCACTCAATATCCATCATTTGATAAAGTGCAAGGGAAACTTATGTGCCAAGATGAAAAGGATGTGGGATTGGCCTTGCATTTCACTAGCCTGTGAATAGGGGATAGGTGGATGAGTGATAAAGGATGTGGGGCCCTTGTCCCATTTGTAACATAAATGGTGGGTGGGTGGCTAGGATAAGTGGACCCCCAAAAAAAGCGTACACACTATGATAAAAGGAAAAGAAAATAAGAGGGAAGGAAGAAAGAGGAGCGGGGAGAGAGAGAGAGAGAGAGACAGAGAAGGGTGATTGAGTGATGAAAGTCAAATAAAAAGGTGCAAGGAGGTGATGTTTGCAAGTTTAGGGTGACATGTGACCTAAGGTGCCACATAAACAACCACATCAAAACATCCTAAGATCAACAAAAGTTTCCCTATATTAAAAATAAAAAATTAAATAAAATAAATAATAATAATAAATAAATAAAATGGAGAAAAATAAAGATGTTGTTGAAGATTTTGAAATACATTAAGAGCATAATAAAAATGTAACTCAAAAGAAGACATATCCTTAAAATAGAAAATTAGCTATCTAGGTTGAAAAATAAACACCTAACTATATAACAACACAAAGGATATTGTTGAAGTATGTCAAGTGGAGGGATGGAATATTGGGAGCAAAACATTAAATTAATGAAACATATCAAAAGTTTATGTTGAGATTAAAATATTTAAATCATTGAAGGGCATGGATAGGCTACAATAATATTCCTATCATTGACCTTTGGAAAGTTAATTTGACATAACAATCAATCATAGTCTTTATGGTTGATTAAAAAGTAACCAAATCGTGTTATAACAAGCAAATATGTTGATGAAAGACAAATAATCAACTAGAAAAGCTTGAATGTTTGTTTATTAGCTGTAACCTTCCTCCAAGTTCAAAATGGGTAAGAACCAAACTTTTCTCATGCCATATTTTTTCTTTGCACCAACAGAAGCAAGGTGCTTGATAGCCCAGAGTGTGGGAGATCCCCATATGTGGGTATGTCACTAATACAATAAAATGAATAAAAAAAGACACGAAATCTTATTTATGTAAGGAATTAAACATAAAATAAAAATTAAATGATATCATATTTATTTCAATTTCTATATTTAAAATTTAAGAAACTATAAACTAACATAAATCCATCTTATCCTTGGATCTACTAAACATCGATATGGATAAAAAAAGGAAAGGTGAAAACCTCAAACATGTTGGGTCCCTATAATACTAGTGATTACCCCATTACTATTGTAGTTATACCCCTTATTAATATTGTTATGCCCCTATTGTCCCCATATTGTTATTACTGTGCCCCATAGAAATCCCTCTATTGTTATTTTGTGCCTTAAGAAATATAATGGTTAGGTCTGGGTAATATGACTCCTAAGACTCCTATATATAGAAAGGGAGGTTTTTCATTGAAATCAT
This sequence comes from Pinus taeda, assembly GCA_000404065.3. NCBI lineage: Eukaryota > Viridiplantae > Streptophyta > Pinopsida > Pinales > Pinaceae > Pinus > Pinus taeda. The sequence continues at coordinate 105,226 of APFE031669919.1, read as the reverse complement.
CCAGAATTGTTCATTTATGTAATGTAAATGAGGTTGCCCCCTCGAAGAGGCTGAATTTCTAAGGCGTTGATCTGTCTTTTCTATCTTTTCTTGAGCTGGTTTCATAACATTTGGTATCAGAGCTTTGGATTCTAGGGTTTCGCTTCTCCAAACAGGCCATCGTGGCATTTTCACTATAAAGTTTTTTCTGTAACGTTTTAGAAATTTTATAACCCATTTGAGAAGACATCCTGCTAAATATCGGGTCCGAATTCTAGAGATTTTTGCGCTATATTTGCGGAGATATGATCTGAAGAAGTTGGTATTTTTCCAGACTCCTGAATTACATTCCAAACAGGTGACCTAGGGAAAATTGTCATAACTTTTTCTCTGAGCATTGGATTGAAATTTCGTCAGAAGTTACAGAAATAGGACAAATTTTAGTTTCTTCTATATATTTTTCAGAGCTAAAGGTCAAAACAGTGACTCATGGCACGTCATACAAGTTCGCTCTACTGAACTAGTCTATAATCAAGTCACTGTGGGAGATTTCGCATAACTCTTCCTTGGAGAATCCAATTTGGATCAGACCGGTGGCATTTGAAAGAGGACACAGAGGGCTACCACAGTTCGCAATTTCAGAACTGGATGTTCTGAAAGTACAGAGATACATCAGAGGCAATATCGAGCTCCTACAAAGAAAAAACAAGATGTGTAGATTCTTTTAAATTTTTGCTTAAGATTGGTTTGAAAATTTATTTTGAAGGAATTCAAAGGGCTAGTAGAGCATTATTATCGGTAACTGATGCCCTGAGGAAAGAAAATGCATAAACACCTAGTAAGGCATGATCCAGTCAGAAAAGAGGAAGAAATGCTACATGATATATCAAAATTACAAGACCAAGTGCAAAAAATGTCAGCTTCACAAAAGCTAACAGAAGCTAAGATAAATGGCATGGAATCTAAGATAAAGGGCGTGGAATTTAATGGCATGGAAGCTAATATGGACGATTGGAAGACAAATTTGAAGACAGACATGGACGATTGGAAGACAGATTTGAAGACAAACATGGGTGATTGGAAGACAGATTTGAAGACAAACATGGATGAATTGAAGATAAATATGAATAAGTTGCTACAAGAAATGGTCACTAAGGGTGAAAGGGTAGTAAAGGAAACTCATGATTAGAACAAAAGAAATGTTAACCATGATTCCATAGACTCTAGTGGGATCGAAGACCCATGATATTCCAAAAATGGATATGAGGAAGTTTGATGGCAAGGATCCCGCAACATGGATATTACAGATGGAGCAATTTTTCGA